>MJUU01006917.1:16901-72257 GCA_002080025.1 Modiolus philippinarum
ATTGATGGATCGAATGGCGTTTAACGTCCTAATTTCAACATTTCAGCCAAAATCCAAGACGAGAACAGGTCGATCAAGACATCAGGGTGAAGGGGGAGTCAGCCTCGCAACCCGTTAACCTACATACTACGGGACTGTTAACGTGAACGGTCTTGTATTTTTGTATGTAATAAGCGATGTGTTTTATTTGCATTATGTCTAATGAAAATAGTTGGTAAAGGTTTGCATTTAGAAATATAAACTTATTCAATTTTCAATAACAAATTGTACATACAGAAAATCGCGTTCAGCTTGCATTGACCCCAACTCTATAATCCCGAAAAAGAGTTTTAATTAATCTTTTTTTAGCTCACCTGACCCGTCCGTTCGTTAATTGTTCACATTTTGATCATCTCCTCTGAAACGAATTAAACAATTCAAGCAAACTTTACAAGAATAATCGGTATTGAAGGTGATTGACAAAAAGTGTTCATTCCGTTCTGATCAAACACAAAACATACCTACCAGCGAGGAACATAGTTTAACATTGGACCCTATTGGAAAAACATCATTTACGTCATCTGCTCAGAACTTATGGAAGTAAATTCAACCAAACTGTACTGGAATGATGTCGTATGGATATATGGAAGTTCCTTTACAAATGTACAAGGCTTGCACAAGGATTGCACATTTTGTTCCGATCTGACAAAAATCATGGCCGCCTGTGCGGAACATATTCATGCAAAGAAATCAATACACTTCTTAAATCAAAAGCCCCCCCCCCTAACTTGCCACGATTAAGACAGAACTTTGCCATGGAAACATAAATTTTCTGTAGAATTATCCCCCCAGCGTTTTCCATTTTCCCAGATTGATTTTGCATTCAAAAATCTGTTCTCGTCTTGAATTAGAGTTGAAATATTTCGCTAGTTGGACGTTAGACACCGTTTAATCGGTTGGTCAATTTTTGTTGCTTTCGCAAAGTCCTATTAGACATGTTAGGAAAGATGTGAATAAGCTTATGCCGATGAATATGTTGAAGTGTAACATAACAGTGTGGGATAGTCTCAAAATAATCAATTCGGTAAATAAAAAGCAGAATTCATGCGTTTCAGGAAATGTCAATTCTCAGTCAAAATGTCCGTCAACCAAGTTCAACTATTTGATAAAGATTTTATCTTCAATTTTCACACGCTATCTCATTACTTAATACATTCCCCTGCTTTAACAGCATTTTAATTTTCGAATTACACACTAGAACGAAACAAGACGATACTCTTGACATTCCTTTATTTCACTTATTTGTACTTTCCTTTTTCGCTGCGGGGATATTGACGTACCTGGTGTCTTTTTTATTTAGAATTGTTGACATAATTGAATAGATTTTGATTTTTTTTTTCTTCAATATTACACAGTCTCTTCCAAAGTCAAACCCTTGTCCGGGACTCGTAATAAAAAAGACATACTAGTATTGCTGGACCATGTTTGGTGACTCTATCCAAAGAATTTAGTATGAAGCCATTGTGTATGCGACTACAATATATAGAATGATTTGTGTATTTCATTCATGTTTAGGGGCAGTCAATAACCCGAAGCACATGTGATTAAAAATATAACTGCAAAAACCATAACATATAGGTATAAGGCGATTAATTTGTATAAGACACATTAATTTCCATTGTGAATTCGACTACCTATAATTCTTATCATTTCATGTCTTGTGTGTGTTTCCTCATTCAGAAAAGGTTAAAAAACAATTACCAAAAGACGTATATTTCACTCCTGCCTTTAAAACTAACTAAATAATAATTTTTTTCTTAATGGATCTGTCGAAGATTTACAATTTGACCAAGTGCTCTCGTGCACGTGTAATTCGGATCCGTTTAAAGTATATCTTAATATATTTTTATTTTAAATTTTTGGATATTTATTTACAACCAAGTAATTTTTTCATTGAATTATATAAATTACATGTAATTATAAGAAAGTTTTCAAAAAGATATAAACAATGAAAGGGTAAGGAGTAAATGTACATGAGACATAACCTCTACAAATACATGACTAAACCCAGCAATGGAACAACTCTTTATTGTTGTTTTCCATATGTTGCATGGACTATACATTGATTTTCATTATTAATTGGCTCCTGGTCGTGTCAGGTCAATATAATACGGGACTTTCGAGATAGGAACTCTCGTGTAATTGAAGGCGAAAAAGATCTCCTTAAATACCAGTCAGGAGGATAACCGGAATCCAGAACTATTGAATACAAATATATACCACCTAAAACAAACTATTTATGAAATTGAAGTGCACTTATAATTTGTCCTGCATGACAATTATTTAACTAAACTTTAATCGACGAAAAACAATTAATCTGAAGCGCTACAAATAGATTAAATATAGTCCTACAATATAGAACCTCGTGCTGTTTCTTTTTCATATATACTGACTTTTACATGCAGCGCGAGGTCCTATCGTATATGTCCAAAAACCCGTAGCAAATGGTTTTTCACGAAACATGGTCATATAGTTTGTTCTCTGGTTTAGAATTATACCCCCAAAAATGAATTTATGTGTTTTACCGTTTACTGTAGTACCAAATCTTCAAAAACAGCAAAAAATCCCATTTGCATTCTTGAATATCAAATCGAAAGTTGGTAAGAATTAACTTGCAAAATCGTAGACAAAACGATATAGACAAAAGCGTACTGCTGTATCATTCTCCAACAGAAGATCGTGCTTTTCACCATAACTACTTAAATCAAATGCTTTGGGGTTAATTTTTTCCGCCGCTAGATTTCTGATACCTGCAAGTCTTTTAGTATTTTTACTCAATCAATCCAAATATCCAAAAATAGACATCTAAACATTGTCTTTTTGACACGCTCCCGTGAGAAGAGTACCCTTTGTTGTGATTAATTCTTTTGTCATTATAATTTAAATCAATACCCGACTCGTTTTACCTGGTGGGTCGTCTCGAAATGTTTTCACATCTTTGTTTATTTTTATACTACATGAGGGAAAATGTACACCGAGATAGATAATGGATTAAAACTCATGAAAAATAAGATTTTCAAATGTAAAATAAGAACTTCTAGTGCGAAATCTACTTCTTGCATACACTTTTATGATAAACTTCGTTTTTTAAAATTCGAAATTCATTGAAATATAGCGAATGCTCTAGATATTGCACCGCTTTGGAAATTGTTGGGAATAATAGTCTGAATGGCAAGAGAGGTATGTTTTTTAATGATTTACATGTTAAGGTCCGTGAAAACTTAAATATCTTAAAAAACATGGCATACAGTCCGACAGGAAACTTATTTTATTTCCGACATGAAATCATGTCGGAAAGTGCTAATGGAAATTTTAAAGATCCGGGGCGCGTTTTATTTGACTGAATCCTAAACATGATTTTGAATCATATATATGATTCGCCGATTTTTTGAATGAAACAAAATCACGTTTCAGAAACATACGAATCACGAGGGATGTATGTTTCAGAAAAGTAAATCAAGATGGCAGAAAGCACAGCGTCAGGTGTAGTACTTGTTCTTGAATGTGGTGATTGTAAAGCACACTTTGATACACTGGATGATTTCCGCCATATATCACATTCTTGTATAAAAAGAAGCAGCAATAGCAGTTGTAAGATTTTTACCGGCACTAATATTCCCCGGTAACATTTACATTGATTGAAATGATATTACTTGCAGACGACAAGGATCTTATGATTGTCACATATTATAATTAATTAATCAGATAATTTATTTAGCATGCATACTTATATTTGCTTAATCTTGTAAGAATTTTTCCCCCGTGTACATTTATTCCATATCCCTTTATTCGTTCGTTATAGCTGTATTTGGTTTTCACCAGATTCCATGACTATAACCCCTTTCTAATGCAGAATTCGGGTAGTAGGTATTTAGTACGCAAAGACACAGTACGCGGAGTGCAAGATATACATATTAGTTGTTATACGCACGTTTTACAAGTGAATATTTTGAATGAAATTTTTATCTTGGAAACTAAACTATAAAGTACATTCNAAAAATCAAGTCATATCAAATTTTAAAATAGTTGGTGCGCAATGAAAATTTCCAATAAAGATTCTTTGAAAGCTTCTTGAATTTCACCTAGTGGTCTAAGCGGAGTTGTCGCCATAAATTGTGTATATACCATGTAGAAGTTTCAGTCATATTAGTGATGTGTATGAGGTGATGGACAGGGGTGTGTCTTTCTCCTTTCTCCCGCCCCATCGCTCTTTCCTCTCGAACCTTCTCTCCTTTTTTCCAGTACCCTCTCTTCTTTCTCCTGCTCCCCTTTCCTGTAGCCCACCTCCCTCTCTTCTGGTCTTGCTTTCATTTTCTTATCTCCCTTCTCCCTTTCTTGTCCCTTTTCTCTTTTCTTCCGTCCCTTTTCTGCTTTCTCCCGGTCTCATTCAACCCTGTCCGCCCCTTTCTTCATCTAACATTTCAATTTCAAGTTGTATTACATGGACATAAGGACAAAAAAATAATTACTTACTAAAATTGAAAAGTTATTGAAATAAAATAGCATATCTCCCTCATGCAAAGCTCTGTCCTTACCTGATTTTGGCTTTTCATGTAGATCATATTGGTTACTTTCTCTCTGACAGTTTTTAAACATCTTTTAGTTAATGGTTTTTCAAATATTTAGATTTAGATTTTATCTTCACTGTTGAGACACAAGTTGTCGAAATGGACATATGTAGAGATTAAATTTAAAGTAAGTTCGGTATTCAGTTATTAAAAACAAACTAGAAGTGGTGGCATCAGAAATGGTGGCCATCTCAACACGACCCTGTTTGACAGAGAAAACAGTTGTTATAGACCCTGGGCATAATTTTAATTAACATTTTGGAAATCAAATTATGGATAGTCAATATTTTTACTAGGAAAGAATACAAGGATATATGGTTGCTGGGAAGAATAAAAAAAAAAGTGAGTGGTCTTTGGGACTTTCAGGAAGTTTGCCAAGATGGGAATCAAATATTTTGGAAATTCAATTGGTGAAAATGTTTATCCTAATTAAAACAAATTTTAAAAGTATGGTTGCTAGGTATAATTATAAAAAATGAGTGGTCTTTGAGACTTTCACGGAGTTTACCAAAATTAGAATCAAATATTTTGGAAATCCAATCGGAGAAAATGCTTGTCTCAATTGAAAAATATTCTAAAAGTATGGTTGCTGGGTAGATTTCCCCAAAAATAATTTGTCTTTTAGAGTCACATTTCAGAATTCTAAGTATACGGAATTTTATTTATTATTTTTTTATTTTTTCGAAAACTCCCAAAAATATGAAATGATATGCTAAAATTTAAAAAGAAATACGAGATTTTGACTTTTTCAGGAAATTTACCAAAGTTGGAACCGTAATCAAAATTCCAAATGCATCTTTCACATTCTGCAGACTACATAACAAAATTAAATCCATAAATCCAAAAGTATAGGAGAAGCTCACATGTGTCAAATTCATTATTTTGGGTCTTTTGTTTACACCAAGACCAATATCGAAAATCCGAAACCTTTCAGCGCATCTGCAACAATTCTATGATGACATTAAAACAAGAAATCCAAAAAAATGTAGGAGGACTTGATCTGACAAACTCACATGTGTCAAAATCGACATCTTGGGCCTCTTCTTTGAACTAAGACAAATATCAAGAATCTGAAACCTTATTGCGCATCTGCAGAATATATACAACAATTCTATTACAATATAAAAACACTTAATCGAAAAATGTAGGAGCAGTTCAACTGACAAGTTCACATATGTCAAAATTGCCATCTTGGGGCCTCTTGTTTGCACCAACACCAATATCAACTTCAAAAATTGCGAACAAAGCTCACTTATATATACTCCACTCCCCATTTGACTCCAGAAGTAGAAAAAATCAAGTCATATCAAATTTTAAAATAGTTGGTGCGCAATGAAAATTTCCAATAAAGATTCTTTGAAAGCTTCTTGAATTTCACCTAGTGGTCTAAGCGGAGTTGTCGCCATAAATTGTGTAACCCTATGTTGGACAGAAACTCGAACGGACGATTACTATATACAGCCCGCTAAAGCATCTGCAGCATATATGCAACAATTCTATAACAAAATTATAACACTTAATAAAAAAAATGTAGGGGGAGTTCCACTGACAAGGTTCATATAACGGACCGACGGACCCGGACTGACGGGACCAAAATTATATCCCTGCGTTTTCTTCTGAATAATGATTCCGTATAACAATAATTTAGGAGATAACTGTATTGTATTTTAAGCTTTGCGGACGTAAATCGTAGATTTTACGGTTGCAAATTGAGTTTACCTAGCGACGCGCCAGTTACAATAACAATACAGTTATCTCCATTCTAATGCAAGATGTTCAAAAACATTACTTTTTTTAACATTATTTTTAATTCTGGAATTCTTAATTGATAACATATTTGTAGAATTTGGAGGACAAGTTTTCCAGCAGACAATAGGGATACCTATGGTGACTAATTGTGCGCCACTTTTAGCAGATTTGTTTCTTTATTCGTATGAAGCCAGGTTCATACAAGGGCTAGTTCAGAAAAAAGACAATAAGCAAGCCAAATCCTTTAATTTCAGTTTCCGTTATATAGATAATGTTCTTTCATTGAACAATCCTCAATTTAAAGATAACCTTCATCTTATATACCCAAATGAACTCGAAATTAAAGAGACCACTGATACACCATCATCAGCATCATACCTGGACTTACACCTCTACATTGACAACTCTGGACGTCTGAAAACAAAACTTTACGACAAGCATGATGATTTCGACTTTCCAATAGTGAACTTCCCGTTTTTGAGCAGTAATATTCCCACTTCTCCGGCATATGGCGTGTACATTACACAACTCATTCGCTATTGCCGTGCCTGTAGTTTGTACAGCGATTTTGTCAACAGAGCGAAATTACTGTCTCAAAAACTTACACATCAAGGGTATGTTCAGTCACTGTTGCAATTGTCACTACAGAAGTTTTACGGTCGTCACCATGATTTGACAGACCATTACAATGTTTCTGTTTCACAAATGAGAACAGATATTTTTGGGTAGATCCAGAGTTTGTTACCGGACTGACTAACACCGACTGTGACAAAACCGGACCTTTCACTGGCAGTGTGACGGGTGCCACGCGTGGAGCAGATCATGCTTACCCTTCCGGAGCACCTGATGATACCTCAGTTTTTATAGGGTTTCACACTGCTAGTGCTTTAGTTTTGTGGCGTTCTTGTTCACTTTTGTTTGTTTGTTTTGTCTTTGTCATACTGTCTCAATTCTTGTTGCTGTGAGTTGCCGTGATGTTGGATTTATGATTTTGGAATTTCCCCTTTCCTTTTCTTGCTTCGGTATTCGTTTGCCGATGTATTTGATCTAAAAATTGAATTTAAAAAAAGTCCGCGAAAACTTATGAATGTCTAAAGTTGTCATATAAACAATGTGACGTCACATGAAGGCTTTGAATGTGAAACGTAACGGTAAAACAAGACGTTTTCAGCCGAACTCCACGCTTCAGTTTCTAATGAAATTAAATAAAAGAGAGTTAAGAAGGTAAGCAGTATGAATATTTCGCTTGTTTTTCTTTTAAATGAATTACCGAACTGCACATTTTCCAAGATGGCGGACCATTCTTAGTTACGACTTTTAGATTGCGGATTTTACTGCAGATGTTATCCAATCAGATTCGCTGTAACAAAAATATTGCATTAGAATCTCATGTAGTGGATCAAGCTATAGATTTCACGGTTGACATTCCTGAAATTGACACGATTCCTACGCGCTTGTTTATGACATAAAATAAGGCAATACACATCGCCATTTTGTGATTGATTGTAAATGTTCGGCCCGTGGTGACACATGTTGAAAGCGAGCACCAAATCTCACACAACGACGAGGAAAGTGACAAATGTCTTATTACATAAATGAGACAGAGATATTTAAGAAGCAGATTTTGATGAGCATCGTGCAGACGACAGCACCCATGCTACAAACAATTCAAATGTTATCTCTAATATAAAAGTCATTGCCAAGAAAGTTTCGTTAGTTCCTCAATCGTTTCAAAGATGCAAATCGGCTGTGTGGCATCCAGGAAATGCTCAGAGTTAAACATTTTAAATTATAAAATAACCTACGAACATTTCCCAGACGTTAAGCCTTGAAACTCCAGAATATGTTGTTTAGTAATATTATAGTGTTATTAACTGACTGTTTCTGTATTGGCCCTGTATATATATATATATATATATATAGATTCGAGGTTAGCTGTATTGGTCCCGAGACCCGGAGGGTCGAGGGCCAATACAGTTACGGGGCAAATACAGAGACAGACAGTTCATAACACTTTTATTAAATAATCTTACTTTTTTTCTTTTAGCACTTATGTGAAAATGGTGTGCTTTGTTTCCATTACTGTTAATTTTGTTATACAGTGTACACCTTGTGGGCCATGATTTGTCAAAAAAATGAATTCTACAGGGTCAAATGTTGAACCGTTACGTTTTTCGTACTTTTCACTTTCGTTAGTCAAATTCCTCCAGACTTCCCAAAGGTTTTTTTTTGTTTAAGTAATGTAACGTATTGTGATTTTGGATCCAATGTTTATTGTGTTTAAAAGATTTAAAGATTCAAAGCTTATAGATAGAAGTCATGCATATTTGATTATTATACCGATTTTCATTGATCATAATGTCCTACATGTAACGATTGGGTTCTATTTTAAGTTCAGGTTTCCCCCCTTTGAGTCGGTATTATAAATAACTCGTCGTGTTTTCTGATTTTTTGTTAAATATTTAAATGTCATGCTTGAAAAATATTAATTCCATTTTTAATTTTGCACATGGGTGTAGATGTAGAGAAATCACGTTACATCTATCGATATAATTTACTATAAATAACCGCTCTTCAGTTGAACTCAGTGAACCCTGTATTGGCCCGGTACAATACAGGATTTTCCTGTATTTGCTCGGGGCCGAACCGGGGGGCCGAAAAAGCTGTATTAATATCACTTGGGCTAAGCCACATGCCGTATTGCCATATTAGGGCTGATTTTGTCATATCATTTAATAAGGGAATATCCGTACAATGATCCATTTGATTTGGCGGTGCCTTTGAATGTCCTATGGAATACAAAAAATTCTATTTCACATGAATCGTGAAACGTGTTGCCATCTCTGAGACCGAATGATGGATTATCACATTTTTGACAAGTAACCAACCGTCTGTTTAGTTTTTCCTAAATACATTCAACAGAATACATGTTACGCTATCATATTTCCAAATCCGGTAATCCTAAATAAATTACAAATATCTTTTCCTCTGAATGACAATAAGAAACCCCGTTGAATTCGCGCCAAAGTCTTCCACTGAAATACTTTTGCGGGAAAGAATTCACGCCAAAGTCTTCGAGCGGAATACTTTTGTGGGAAAGAATTCGCGCCAAAGTCTTCCAGCGGAATACTTTTCCGGGAAAGAATTCGCGCCAGTCTTCCAGCGGAATACTTTTGCGAGAAAGAATTCGCGCCAAAGTCTTCCACTGAAATACTTTTGCGGGAAAGAATTCGCGTCAAAGTCTTCCACTGAAATACTTTTGCGGGAAAGAATTCGCGCCAAAGTCTTTCAGCGGAATACTTTTGCGGGAAGGGTCAGGGTGGAGGAAAGGGAGGAGGATGGTTGACGCAGGAAAGCTTTTTCCTCATAGTAGAAGCCTAGACATTTTACTACGCCTTCAAATTCAGCTTCATCGATTTCACCATCCTCTAGTGCCTTACTCATTAGGGATTTGACCTTGGATTGGTAGTTATGAATGATGCGCACAGTGTCTTCATGCTTCTTACGCTTTTTGCGAATGCGCTTGGCTAGCACCGTCAACACTGCCATTCCGATAGAATTCATGACGGCCATTGTGCTTAAGGGAATGCATGCCACGACACCTATCCCCGTTGCGGCGGTGCTGAGTGTGCCGGTTGTGCAAACGACATTGAGTACGGCAAATGAACCCAGAGCAAAAGACACCACTTTGGCCACTCGTTTATAGATCGTCGACAGTCGGGCATACTTATGCATTTCAGATTTGAGCTCTCGCTCGATCGATTCAAGTCTAGCTTCCCTGTAGGATTGCTTCCCATAGTCAACGGAGTCCATTTATTTATACCTAGAGGAGCATGCCCAAGATGCTTTTGAAGGGACTATTCGGGCCTAAGATTAGCCCCTTACCATCGTAGAATCGACGTCCGCTCTTCAAGTACAACCCATCGCCGTAAGTATTGGGCAAAGTGCCCGGGCTCAAATACATACCACGACCCTTTGGTTTTACGCAGCACACTTTCCCACCCTTCTTGAGATATAATCCGGATCCAACGGCCTTTTGGATGGCTGCACTGCCCAAACCGCTCAATGCACCCACGCCCAAAGCAGGCAGCACGGTTTTGGCCAGCATAGGTAGCGCAGCAGGGGCGAGACCTGCGAGCATCGGGAGAAATCCACCTTATTTCTGCACTTTATATCTCACCTGCTTCGGGCTCATCTCAAAGACCATACCACCCTTACCACTTTGCAAGAGCTTGGTGATGCACTGGATCTGCCGTTGAGTAAGGAGCTTCTTATGGCTGCCAGAAAGGTTGGAATGCAGCAATCGGACGCTCACGGGGCAACCCTTCTTTGGCCCACGCTGGATCTTCTCTGCTTGACCCTTCGTCAAGTTGAGACCGTACTCTTGATAATCAATTTATTCATACCTCACGCAGATGAAAGCGGATGGTGAGATGCTCCCCTCGCAGATCGATAGGGCGACCGTCTTGATTGGTCAGGTAGGTTTCAATGTGATTGATGGTCTTCAGGGTCACGGGTAAGTAGATCAGGTTCTTAGGGGTCTGGATGATCTTCATGCCCGGATCGACCCCCGGGAAACAAACTATAGATGGTGGACTGCTGGGTGCCGTTGACGTAGCTGCCGTGGATGATATCACTATTCAAGAGGATGCTATTGATGCTGATGATATCGACGATATGCTCACCTTTCATGTATCCATTCGTTCTACGGTTGTAGGTATACGTTCGGCGATCGAATCCAAGCACCGTATTCAGGCTATTGGGCACATCGAAATCCACTTGGTAGCTTCTGGCGAGGGCGAGCCTTGCTCTCAGAGTCGCGCGGTTGGCATCGAGAAGGATCTTAGCCTTGGTTTTGCTGAGCCGCATTTGCCGCTGGATCTCGTAGTTGATATCGTCGATGCCATACGAGCCGGTACTCAGGGCGATGGGAAACCAGTGGGCACCTTCGTCTGGGGAGTAGCGGAAGGAATTATTTCCGGCATGGATATTGGGGATGGAGTAGTACGTCTCCAGATTCACGAGGGCCATCTCGTAAGATTTCTTCTCGCGCAGTCGGAGAGGTGGATTGGGGCGGGTCAAGATCTGACTATCGTCCCCAGAGACGATGAATGAGAACCCATGTTTGGGTTCGGTATTGGTGGCGATTTTCCGCAAAAGTGAATCGTCCATTTATCTAATCGTCCTCAGAAGGCGACGCTCATCTTCTGGCCATCGGATTCGAATTGGAGGATGCGATCGGAGATGACCAAAGCGTAGGCTTGGGTATTGGCGGCGATGTTCTGATCGAATCTTACCTTGATATAGACGTCGATCGTCGAGTCCTTGAGGCGCTTGCTCTGCTTGGAGACGTCGAATACGAAGAGGGGATGGAGATCCGTGAAGTCGGCGGGGGTGATGCCTGGATTACTTACCAAATAATCCATATTGAAGAATTTCCAGCGGAAATCGGCAGCCTCCTTATAGAGCCTGGAGATCCTCTGATTCGTGAAGGAGGCACGATGACCCACGGCAGGATATCTCTGGGAATTCAAAGTGACCCAGATATCATTCACGCGGCAGTGGTCGAAGATGGCGGGGTTGGCTTTTTGATCGTTACTCTTTTCGGTCTGGAATGCGACTATCACCCATCGGGGTCTTTCGGGGCTGCTTCGGGTGGAAAGGCGCCAGATGAATTCACGGCTTTCGGGGACGCCGATCGAATCGCACTGCCTCATGCAGAAGCCGATATTTAGCTTCATCTTGCTCTCGATGGTCTTATAGAGCCGCAACTTCTGGTCGTCGGAGGGCAACACGTGGGGGACGAACCAGAAGAGATTGCTGAGGACGATCTTGCCAGGATCGTTGATATTGGCAGCATCCCGGAAGATGGCATCATTATCCGAGGCGCGGACGAGAGTGAGCTCATGCTTGAATCCGTAGACCAGCTTTTCGTAGTCCTTGGCAAAGCCAAAGATATGCTTCAAGGGGACGGTGAAGGAGAAGGATCCCTTATTGACAGGCTTAGCGATGACGTAGGCCTTCCGCGCGGCAAATCCCAGATTCGCGACGACGGCGGCGGGGAGGTATCCTTGACCCATAGCTGGTTGAGGCCTTGGGACTTGGAGAAATCATCTGGATAGGTGAGTAGGCCCATCATGGTGGTGGCGACCCCCGGATCGTTCAAATGCTCGATCGTCTGCCCGGAGAGCTTGTAGCTGATGGATTTGAAGAGGGACATCATTGCATTATTGATGAGGGAGATGAGGTTGGCATCGGCATAGGCCGACTCATCATTCTTCTGGAGCCTTCCTTCCAGCAAGAGGTAGCTCTGGGAGGGATGGAGATCCTGCGACTCGATGCTGAGGCGGATCTCGGTGCCGGAGCTATTCAGCTGTGTCCCGGTGATGGGATGGTATTCGATGAATTCGTACTCCTGGACGCTTTCGTCGAAAGTCAGTCCTTCGGTGTTAGTAAGCATATCAGCCATCATATATATTTATATATCCTACCTCTAGTGAATTCCCGAAACGCTGATTGGTAAAACGACGTCACGTGCTGACCGCATATATTCAATATGGGGTGACCGTGAAAAATATACAGTCAGCCTCAGCCATTAAACGACGTCACCATGTAAACATCAATACTTTTGTTGCGATTTTCACAAGTTTTTATATGTGTAAAGGACTATCGGTAGGATATAAACATTACACAGTATGTTAGTGACCTAATATGGTATATACACGGTCAGTAAATTTAATATTGGGGCTCGAGCTACACTCTCGCCCAATATAAAATTTACTGACCGTGAATATACGATATAAGGTCACTAACAGACTGTGTAATATATATTATAGCGCTGGACGAAGTCGTGGATGGTTGCAGTGCCACCACCCGCGATGAGATTATTGAGGTGGGCCTGCTGCTGGAGGTCCTCTTGGTCTTGGCGGGCGGAGCCGGGGGCTTCTTTTTGCGGGTCACTCGATGAACGACGTGGTCTACCGCCTTCGTCGCTCCTTTCTCCAATCCCTTGATGGCTGCATTGGAAGCGGCGCTCACGGCCTTGCTTCCCAACGTCTTCGCTGCGGAAGCGGTGAATACTCGTCCGGCCAGACTGGCGATGGTATCGAATAATCCTCGCCCACCGACTACATATCTCCGGCGATATCCGTGATTCACTACTAAAGGCATCGTAAATTTATTTAGAGGAGCTTTCGATGCAGCGTCTCGTACTCATCCCTGCTGATATGCTTCGATTTCCTCATGGCGTCGAGGATGGCCACGATTTTGTTGCGCACCCCGTTATTTCCAGCCTTATGGGCGGCGGCGCAAAGATCGAGGCGATCCAGCAACTGGTCGAAGCATTTGGGAAGAAAGACGGTCCGGACCCCACTCCCATACTTATCTTGCTTATAGAGGTACGAGACGATCTCCTTCCACTTCTTGCTTTTGCTAGCCTTGGGGATCTGCGAGAGTGCTGAATTGCCTTGGTACATGGTACTCGATGCTCGTAGGATATCGCCATAGGTATTCAGGTCGTCCACCTCGAAATCTTCATGATGCTTCATGACCATGAGCTCCCATAGGCCGGGGGTACCCCTATAGCGCTCGTCGTCCATGATGATATCGTCACCGTCGAAAGTGACGGGGAGACTTCCGATCATGATGGCGCCGTCTTCCACTCGCAATCCAAAGGTATGATCGCCTTTGGGAGTCATACTGAGCTTAAGATAATGGGTGGCTCGCAGAATGAGATTGGTAGTCAATGCCTGCCCGATGGGTGGTGGGTCGTCGTTGTCTTGATGCAGCACTGGGGTCCGGGCGACGGCTGTCGGCGGGAGTGGGTATTATAGAACCTTCCCTTGAAATCCTCCTCATTGATGCAGCGAGCATACCTTTCGGCACCGCATCTGCTGCAGTCATATCCCGGGATCTCATCGTTAATAAGCACACGCTCCCACCGGTGCTTGCATCTAGGGGGTGGTCTAGGGGCTCCCGATCCAAGTCCCTTTGATTTCCTAGGAAAAATTCCTGCATCATTCTTTATCTTATACTCGATAGAATTCATCCAGATTGCATCGTCTTGGGGCTCGTGAGATTGATGGTCATGAATCCGTGAGATCGGCTCAATGGTCCCGGCGGATATGATCGCGATTCTTAGCATCCTGCTCGAAGAGTAAGATGAAGTTGGCATTCTCCCGGATAGATTGCCGTGGGAGCTTGAAGTAATTTTGGCAATGGTAGAAGCAATCGACGTTATTATGACGCCCACGCACGTAGTAGTCTTCACACTTGCTTTGCTTGCTGAGCATCAAGTCGACCATGAGATTCTTGCGAGAGGAGTCGAGGTCGCGGGGATCGGGCACGTCGCTCACCTGCTCGAAGAAGGGCTCGATACCACTTGGTTTTGGCGGTGGCTTCAACACGTCCACCACGTCGATCAAGGAGTGCGGATAGCGATCATTGATTGAAAGAAGCTCGCGGATATCGTCTTTCGAAAATCCTTTCCCAAACGCCAGCCGCAGGTGGTAAATGGGCTGGTGGAGCGATTTCCCGAAGACGTAGAGTCGATCGTAGTTGAGCCATCCGTCGCGCAGGAGGAGGTTATGCAGCAGCGTCGTCTTGCTCGCGGTAGGCTCATCGTACGTAAGGTCTTCAACGTCCATTTATCGATATAAAATGGCAATGTACTGCTTGAAATACAAAAGCAGGACGGCGACGCAAGGCTTGAGCGAGGTGGTGGCAAGCAATGGGAGGCTGCGGAAGGTCGGAACCTGCGCTGTCTGCGGCTCCCAGAAATCCCAATTTACGGGCGCTGGTCTCTGGAATAAGATGCTCAATCGCATGCCAGTGGAAATGCACTTACCAGGGCATAATTTCATAGGCCCCGGCACCAAACTTCATAAGCGTCTCAAGCCAGACGGCACCCAAAGCCCTGGTCCATGCCAATCAATCCCGTGGATAAGGCCTACTATCACCACGATCTCTACTATGCTCAGAACCAGGATACGGCCGCCCGCAATTCCATCTGCGATAAGACCATGCTCAAGGAGCTGGACGGCATTCAGCAGCCCACGGCCCGCGAGCGCATGGATCGTGAGACCCATCATCGGCACCAAGGCCCGGCTTGGGCTGGGCGTGAGGAAAAAAAAAGTAAGATGGTCGGATGAGCTAGCCGAAGAGCTGCATAAGCCAGTCCGACGCAAATTCCAGAAGCGTCGGTGGTGATAGGTGGGGTGGACGAGACCTGGGCAGCCGATCTCGTAGATATGAGCGCCTTCTCCCGGGATAATCGAGGCTTCAAATACCTCTTGAGCATCATCGACGTCTTCTCCAAGTACGGCTGGCTAGTGCCGCTCAAGGATAAGAAAGGTGCGACGGTGCGAGATGCCTTCCGGACCGTCTTCAAGGATCGTAAGCCCGAGAAGCTATGGACCGATAAGGGCACGGAATTTTATAAATTTTATAATCGTGAGATGAAGGATCTGCTCCGGAAGCACGACGTCGAGCTCTACTCTACGGAGAATGGGGAGAAATCGAGCGTGGTGGAGCGCTGGAATCGTACCATGAAGGAGAAGATGTTCAAGTAATTCTCGGCCAATTCTACGCGCACCTACCTTCCCGTCTTGAACGATCTCGTCCGCCAGTATAATACCACCAAGCATCGATCCATCAAAATGACTCCCACCACCGCCAGCAAGAAAGAGCACGAGGGCAAGGTCTTCTGAAATCTTTACGGAGATCTCCCACCCATGAAGCCTCATCGATTCGACGTCGGCGATAAAGTCTGGATCATCAAGAAGAATGGCACTTTCGAGAAAGGATATACTACTTGCTGGACTGAGGAAGTCTTCACCATCTTTCAGGCCCTAGCGACGCAGCCACGAACCTATCGTCTCAAGGATTTTCACGATGAGGAGATCCAGGGTTCCTTCTACGAGCCCGAGCTCCAGCGCACCGATCAGGAAGTCTTTCGCATCGAAGATATCCTGCGGCGGCGAACTAGGAGAGCGTCAAGGAAATCTTCGTGAAATGGTTGGGATATCTAAAATCTTTCAATTCATGGATCAAAGAGTCCGACTGGCAATAAGCCCTACCAGTAGTCTTTCCAGTCCCTCGCAAGAGAGACCAGAAAGGCTATGAAGATATCTGTGGTGAGACTTGATAATTTTATCTATGGCTTCGATCCTTCCTTGCATCGCACTGACCGCCTCCTGCAAATTTTTAGCATACCATCCCTTGGTGACCGGCTCGTCTGCTCGGGTCCCTTCTGGCAGATTGTGGATCGCATGCCCTTGCATATCGATATCCCCTTCCATCTTTGCACCCGCCATGGGTAGGCACTTTGCTCTGCCTCTAGGTCATCGATACTTTTCACGCTTTCCATCAGCTGCTGATTGACCCATTTCTTCGTCACGGCGTCCGAGCTATCTCGCGGCAATCCAAGACTGGTGATGCCATGATCGTTCATATCGAGATCCTGAAGCATCCGCCAGACCGGCATCCGTTTCCTCGAGTGAGATCCAAACTTATCCATTTATCTATAGGTCGAAGATGACCTCCTTGAGCGTCCGACCTTCCGAAAGAAGCTTCAAGACGTGCAAGCAAAAGAGCCCGCAGACCACATCGCCACGACGCTGAAGCTCATCGGTATTATATCGAATCTCCGGCCTCAGATAGTCGACGATCTTGTTGGGTGGGGGTAGGCCATAGGGATCGAAGTAGACTTTGAGTCCATCAAGCTTATGCCAGCACGTCCAGTGAGTGCCAGTGCCATCGCGATCGTCGTGATTCAGAATGCCGCATTCGATGGGCTGTGGGGTTGGTGGTAGGGCATTGCGCATGAATACCCCTCTGACGTGGGGGATTCTCAGGGCTTTGGCAGCTTCTTCCAGCTTTAGATTCGAGAGGGGATGGTGGGGGAGGAGGAGGCCGTGCACTCGTATGCTGCTCATTTATCTAGGTATGGGCGGCGAAGCCTCCGCATCCGTCAGAGGCTGCAAAACGATAGAGAGGGAGATGGGGCGTGCGGACCACTCACAGAGTCTGTCTGTTCTTGGATCGTCTTCTTCTCCAAGCGGGCCCTGAGAGCGCATCGTTTCTCATAGAGATCCATCTTCTGCTTAAATTCATTCAGATATTCCTGCCCCTTGTGGATATGTCTGATGGAGCTTCCAGGATTGCATGAGCGTCTACTTTTACCCATTTATATAAATGATCGGCGATGCGGTGGGGCATGAGCCTGCTAAGGAGGGATGGGCAGCCGCACCCGTCAGAGCCTGCTAAGTGCAGAGGGGCGGTGAAACCGGCGGAGTCTGCTAAGTGCGTAGGGGCTTAGCCATGGGTGATTCGATAGTATCCGTGGGCAAGGGTGCTGATGCCGTCGGGAAGGATGTGGCGCTTGTCGTCTTTGGCTTAAAGTGCGATCTTGTTGATCTCCCCGGCGTAGATCTGATGGAGATGGCTCCGGAGGATATTCATCGGACGAAGGATTTCTTGCTGGGTGGTGAGGCATCGCTTGTAGTCCTCGAAGGCGATGCTGCGCTCGACGACGCTCTTGGTGACTCCCTTCGCCTTCTTGGTGGTTTCACCGTCTTCCACCTTGAAAGCGTATAGCTTCGCCCGCAGCCCCACGAATTCGGTCATGGCCTTGCCGCCGCACTCGTCCTTGAATACCTCGAGGATCTTCTTATTCACGCCGGTGGGGATGCCGGAGGGATGCTCAGTCGGATAGTTGGACGTATCGAATTTTTCCTGGACGTGCGGAGTGATATCCCGGTAGAAGTCGTCGGTCTGGATCTCATAGGTCAAGCTATCGGTGTCGGTGAGGAGAAGCCGTGCACGATCATCGTACATCTTCCTCATGAATCCGCAGTGGAAATCGTTTATGAGCAGCTTCGAAATATCCAAGATGCAGGCTCCTAGGTAGATTGGCTTATCAAATTTCATCTTGGTCTTCTTCATGTGGACGGCTGCTAGATTCTCGGTGAAGACCACCCGACGTTCGAAGTTGGGCTTGGCCACGAGCTTCAAGGCCTGCTTTTCGGTGGTGACCAATCTGACGTCTACACGCTTCCTGATATTCTCAATGGTCTTGCTAAAGATTGAATTGACTATGAGCTTGAAGAAATCCTTCTCAGAGTCGGTCTTGGCCTTGGCGCGAAGAGCGGTATTCAGATCCACGTAGTGCTTGAGCCATGGAATTGTCTGAACCTGATGATCCGACGACATTTCGTCAGCTTCATACCCATCTCCAGATACATCTTGAGATTTCGATAGTGGAGGGTGTATTTCTCACGCTTGCCCAGGTGAGGCACGAGCTTGCGGACTTTGTCGATCTCAAAGGTCTCGGGAGCGAGAGGGTAGTCGTTGTGGGCGTCGTGAAGATCCTGTGGATATTCGAGATCGCATTCTACCATGGCGCCATATTCGTGGTCGTGGGGATAGCTGAGAATCTCGTCGATCTTCTCCGGCTCCATCCATTTGAAATCTCCCGTGGGAAGATGCTGTGACATCGCCTATCCGTAAAGATTATTGGCATCGAGGTAGGCGAGATACTTGGTGGCCTCGGAGCTATCGTAGCTCTCCATGTAGGGGTTGTTGGCCTGAGCATGGCGGTGAGAGATCATGGCCACCCCTCCCCTGGTCGCCTGCTCAAACATCAGCAGCATATCTGGATCGGAAAGAAATTCCAATCTTTGCCCACTGGTTTTGAGGGCGGCGTCGTAGGACAATCCGGGCGATCTGTAGTAGTTGGCAGAATCAAGCCCATAGTGAGTCTGGCAGATGTTCCTGAAATTTTCGTAGATATCCGCCAGCAGCAAGACGTCGGTTTCTAGGTATAGATCGTGATAGTCGCGGAGGGTCTTGCACTCGAAGATCCCCCAGACCCTCTGAGGGTGCACGTAGTCTTCGTCGGTGATGCCCTCCGCGTAAAGTGTGCTGTACAAGGCTTCTTTGGGTGGGAGCTGAGTTTCTTCCAGCTCGGCCGGTCCATCCATATAATCGTAGGGAAATACCCCCTTTCGAATCATCAGCTCATGGTGATCGCCGAATCTCGCCTTCACGGTCGCGAATTGGTCGGGGGACAGATTCTTTGCTAGATTTTCAAGCTTATCCGTCAAAAACCTGCATGAGTCGACGAATATCATTTCCAGATCTCCCACCTTCTTGAAAAAGCTGATATACTTCTCATCGGTATTGGGGATGCAGTCGATCTTACCCTCAGAGAATCCAAGCTCCTTGACGGAGATGTGGGAATCATACCCGCTCAAGTTCTGGAAGAAGATGGGGACGTGCTTTGGTAGCTGGAAATCAAGATTGCACTGGTTGTGTGCTGCACCGCGATATTTCCCGGTAAGATGGTCGTGGTTCCGAACCTTATCTCCTCCCAATTCATCCCCGCAAATGTGGCAGTGCGTGCTTTCTTCGAAGCTCTCCTTGTCCTCGTCGGTCATTATCATGGGCATGGTCTCCTTGTATAGCTTACCGATTGCCTGCACTTCCTCTTCGATGCACTGCACGAATTTCCTGGCCGCATTCTCAACGCAATAGACCGGATCTTTGTAGTCCCCATGAGCGTACTTCACGTAATAGCAGAAGCCTGATGGTCGCTGAAGTTGGTAGGCCTTCGTGTAGGAGTGGAGTGGATCCGGCTGGCAGGTGCTGAGCTTCTCCGTGAAGCACTCAAAGTCCGCATAGATGACGAATGGAGCTCTCATCATCTTTTTGTAATTGCAGAAGGCTATGGCGGTCCCTTCTTCCGGCATCTCGATCCTGACCGCATCCTTCTGGCTGCAATATTCCATATGCTCATCCAAGATGTCCTGCCTGGAAAAGTGGGAAAGGCATCTGCGGCAGAAGTAGACTGACTCTTTGTGACTGGTCACTTGAGACGTCAAAAGACGTGAAAGGCTCTTGATCCAGCAGTAATGCTGCTTACCTTCGCGAATCAGGAAGAGGAGATCTACGTGGTTGGAGCCGTATTCTTGGATATCTTGATGGGGTAGATCTGAAGATCCTCTTCCCCATCTTTACCCTTCTTTACTCCATCGAAGCCATAGACGTTGACGTTGATGGTGGGATTCTGCCTTTCGAACTTATCGATCACCTTGAGCGAGACTGGAAAGTCGATGCCGTCGAAGTTGAGATCTTCCTCCCATGGTTTGTACTGCGTTTCTCGGTTGGTATGCTTACAATCCACCTCAGTATTGTGAAGCGCTGATAGAACTGCCAACTGGAAGCAGCGATCATCCTCATTCCTCACATTGATGATAGCTTTCTTCTGATTCAGCTTCCGTGGGACTGGTATGAAGGAGCCCCCCTTGAGTGGCTTGAATTGGTTGAGGTGGATTTCTAGCTTCACGACGTGCCCGAAAGTCCAAACGCTCCCTTCTCGCATGTACTTAGCCATATTTTCCTTGACCTTCTCCATCATGAAGGCAATCTCCAAATCAAGGTCGGATGACAAGAGCTGATCGGAAGTAAGGGGTGATGTAGGTATTTTCTCCCGTCGCGGGGTTTGTCTTCACAATCTCTGCTAGAAGAACTAAGTGGACCTTCAATCCCTTCTTCTGGTTGAGAGCATCTGAGATGGTGGTGGAAATTGTGCTCCGACTTACTTTGAGATATGTGGTCACGTCATGTGACTTTACGGGTTCGATGACGACCGTGCCAAATATGCCATTAAGCGCTTGCCGCCTATCGGTGACTTGATCTCATCCTCGACTTGGGCATTTTTGATATCTTCTTCGACCAGCTGAATCAGATCATCCCTCTTGAGCTGAGAGTACTTGGTAAGGCCGCGATTCTTGGTGAGTGCTTTCAGCTGCTTCTTGCTGAAGACTTCCTGGCGATCAAATTTACGGGTGGTTTTCTCCTCGATGAGCTTTACCAAGGCCTCTTTGTTTTTCCTGCTGACCCCCCTCAGACGCTCATCCTTAGCTATTTGGCGGAGGGTCTTCATGGTTTCTTTGACCACCATCTAACCCTCGACGGGAATGGTCTCCTCTTCCGTCGCGCGTGGTTGCCTATTATGCCTCCAGCAGAGACCATCCTTCCCGGGCTTGCTCTTGCAAAACTGCCCCTTCTTCCTCTTGAGTGGGTAGCCACAGGTGGTCTTCTGCTCTCCTGGTTGATGCTCAAATCGCTGGACTTGCTCCGCACCGCAATTTTGACATTACTGGGTGTGCTCATCCACCTGCACCAGGTTGGGGGCATTGCAGCACTGCTGCTGCTTTTGGGGTTTGGGGTACTATCTTCCAAATCTTCTTCATTCTCCAGAAAGAAATCCTGGAACTGATCCATCTTATTTCTTTCGGATGCCATATCTTAATATAAATCTTGGACGTAGACACACCTCTCTTTAAGGTGTCCTGATCCCCACTTTCCTGTGGGATGACTTGTCTTTCACCAAATACATATGCCATTCTTGTATTTACCCTATGCTCAATAGGAGTGCCGTCCGTTTGCATTTTGCCCTCGAGGTGGGGATTTTTATGCAGGATTTTGCATGAGTGGGGCAGAATCCCCCTTTTCATACTACTAATGTTCATGCCAAATGATTTTTTATGGATAAAATAAATTATTTTATATAACATAATAATATCTCCGGTTTTATTTAAGTCAAGAATTGAAATATTGTTTATTATATAATGAGAACATATATTCCAGGTGGAGTAATATTGCATTTCGTCTTTCTGATGTTGATTTCAGACCATTTCAATAATAATTAATGTAATAAACACTGTAAAAATACGCAACTACATTAGAATGGAGATAACTGTATTGTATTTGAAGATTTGGAGGCATCAATTGGGGATTTGATGTTCGCAAATATCCGTTTACTGGCTCCGCTAACGGTTTACTGGCTCCGCTAACGGTTTACTGGCTCCGCTAACGCTTTTTTTTTGTTTGAGATACAATTTAAAAAAACACACACAACTTTAAGAAAGGACCATCTAAGGAATTTTGTGACCAATTTTGGATCTAATTGGCCAAAAGTGTAAAGGAGAAGATCTTTGCATGTGTTTCTATAGGATCCAATGTTACACTATGATCACCACTGGCGGTCATATTTTTTTAGGTATGATTCCACAAAACAACAATTTTAGAAGGGACCATCTAAGGACTTTTGTGACTAAGTCTCAGATGAGATCTTAAAATCTGTTCTCATAGGATCTTATGTTAATCTTTGATCTCCGCCGGCGGCCATCTTGAATTTGACAGGGACCTGAAAAACAACATTTATATACGGGACCATCCAAGGACTCTTAACCATGTTTGGTTCCAATAAGGTGGTATGTATAAAAACCGAAAAATTGAAGTAGACCCGAACGCACTTAAAACAAATCTAGCGACTAATAAGGAAAAGAGTCTGGGTGGTAATTTGGTTCCTAATGTTCATATCAACAATAGTATAAATATAAGACACAAATCAGTTAAACGATTTTCTCACTAAAAACATAATAGCCTAAAACACTAAAAGATAGGACAAAATTATTCATTTTATTGCCAACGTGGCTCAGATCCTTCAGTATTAAAAAAAACAAGCAAAACCTAGTAATCATCGGTATTTTTAATTGAAGATAATTGTTTTTGAAAAATACGATTTTCACAGAGACTGCTAACAATATACCGATTAATCATTTAAATCATATTAAAAAATGGTCATCCACCAAGACATTTCACAGAAAACGAAGCTTCGATTAGTAGCTTTTATTTAACACACGGAGAATAATTTTGGTTCCTTAATGTTGTAAAAATAAATAAACAGCTGAATCTTTTTATAGATTAATTGTATACATTTTGCACATCAAAATCAAGGAATATGACAGATACATAGATTCCACAACCTGCGTATGAGCAAGTTGATTATGTAATTTTAAGTCTTAAATAAATTTGCAAATGTTTGAAAGCGTGGCCTTGTCGAGCTAATTTCTTAACAAGATGTGAGAAATTTCCTTATTAACGCGTTTAAATTGTAGAAAATGTTCTCTAACGACTAAATGTAAAACGCCGTGAATTTTGTCCGGATTGGTGTGAAATTTTACGACAGTAATGATAAGTAATATTTTTTTCAAACCGGTCAGGCATTAAGGGGAAAATGTCAATTCTGCATACCTGCCATTTCAAGTAGAAAATCCTGCATGAGACTCAAAATTCCGGGCCCTGGGATGCAAACGGATCCTGACATCGCAAGATCCCACGAAAACCGGGCGATCTGAGGGGTGGTAGAATCTTTTCCGATGGAGAAGCTTATCGGAAAAGATTTTTTTATTTTACGAAAATCTAAGTGGATAATCTTCCCTGACGCGGAAGCAAAATAGGATGCCTCTGATGATATTTCAATCATTTTGCCGGTGTCAGACATACAGGATGAATATGCAAGAACAATAATGATAATCAAAAAAAAAATTGTGAAGGGTATGAATAAAGACATGCCATCCAGAACAATCGTGGATCTCATCCAAAATTTCGCTTGCGAAGACCGCAAACCAACCCCATCTCCCCAAAAGCAGATATCTACAATACCTCGCTGAAAAGAAAGAAAGGGAAATTTTGCAAGGGGAAAACCCGGAAAAGATGAACTTAACTGGAGATTTTTCAAGATCTCGCCACAGCAAGACGATGCTGACTTTCCGTTCGGGAGTGGGTTGGAAATCCAGATGACCGAGACCATCAGGGAGCTTCAGAGGGAGGTAAGTGTGGCGGGATACGCCAGGAAAGCAAAGGAGGATTTGGTGAGGTTCATCGACTCATACACTGGTCGTCGTTTTACGCGCCGAGAAATATTTAAAACAAGAAGCAGCTGAAGGCGATAGCGCGACTTAGTAAAAATTAGCTGGTCGAGAAGGTGAAACAGAGCCGCGAGAAAGCAGAGGATGAAATAAAATTGTCGGACAAGCTCGAAGGCTTGGGTGGGGTATTCGGCACGGTATCCCTCGGACCCCTGAAGCCAGATGACATGGAAACATTTATGCAAGTGAATCACGGCATAATCCAAAGCACCAGAGAAGAGGAAGCTGAAGATGCAACAGCTCCTTTAAGTTGAGATGGCGAAGATTGATCCGGCGGTCGGTCAAAATATCTACGATAACACATATTTCTGGTCAGATATGACCAAAATCACCGAGTCGTCAGATCTGGACCAGGTGGTAGTGCAAATAGGGGGGATAGAACGAAGAGCAATGCAAATTTCCAGAGAAGTGGGAGTGGGTGGACCTTTTTGGGCATTGAGAATTTGGAGATTCAGCTGAATGAAAACAATCCCTTCTTAGGAAGCTCATATATCCCACTACCCAAGAAGCTGGTAGCCTAGAAGGCAATCCCCAATATTTAAAATAATGACCAAGAGTGATTCAAATAGACTATGCTCTAAGCGCTCAATCATAGGTAGGTCGACTAGAAACAGCAATCGGGTGACCCAATAGGCGAAGTGGGTGGACTAGCTCAAGCTCGATGGAATCGATTTTCCGGTTTAACTCGTATCTATTTACGAGCTACCGGTAGATTCAGAGGGGCCGCGCACAATCTGATTTATCAAGTCTGATCTATCAATTGTCGAAATTCATCCCGGTCATCTTCCATAACCTGTCAGCCTACGATGCCCATCTCTTCATCAGGGCTAATTAGGACAAGATCGACTGCATGCCCAACACGCAGGAGCGCTACATATTATTCACCAAGAGCTTGGCGGTCGGCTAATACAAGGATAAGAAGGGGAAAGAGAAGACGCTCTATCAGCTCCTGCGATTCATCGATAGCTTCAAGTTCATGGGGGCAAGCCTGCAGATACTGGTAGAATCCACGCCAGCCGGTGCCTTCACAATATGAGGCGGAAATATTGGGCCAAGCCGATGGATCTGGGGCTCTTCAAGATTGGGTACTTTGAGTCGGAGAATGGGCGAAGCATCACCTTGCGCAAAAGAAAAGCTGGAGCATATCGTGACGCACCCGCAAGACTACGAGCCGGGGAGTAGATATATCAATGGGGAGAAGGTAGATGAGGATTTTCAGCTGACGCTCTTGAAGGATTAATACGCACCAATGCCCTTAGTGAGTGCCTGATGCGATATTACTAGCGTCATGGTTTCGGGAGGTATTTGACGGGAGAGAAGATCGGCCTCTAGAATATCAGCCGCCGCATCCGGCATACCCTTTGCGCAGATCATATGATCGATATCGATATGAAGAATGCGCATCCGACTCAACTCTCCTGGTATTGCCACGAAAATAGGATCGCGTGCACGGGGCTCGACGCATATATCAGCGACCGGGAAAAGTTAATCGCGGACCTGATGGCCTACGAGGGAATTAGTCGAACGATGCCAAAACCTACCTGTTTGCCATCATCAATGGAAAGATCGTCAAACTCAAGCATGACGCACCGGCAGATCATGGAGGAAGTGATCAAGCTGAATCCTGACCTGCATAAGCTCGCCTGAAAATCCAAGGAGAAGATGGGGACGGACTACAATATCGAGGGCACTACCGTGAATTACGTCATGTGCTCCCTGGAAAATAAGGCTCTAATGGCGGCCTTCGATTACCTGACCGAGCAGGAGATCGAGTGGGGGCGTTCGTATTCGATGGTCTGATGATTCATAAGAAGGAGGTTCCGCACACCAGGCTGCCCGAGATCCTCCAACGCTGCCCCAGAAGGTGAAGGAAGTCGTCGGGGCGGATATCATCTTCACGGTCAAGGAGATGGATGAAGGGTACGATATCCCCATCTCGGCGATCGGGCCCAGAAGCTTTCACTTAGACCCGCTGCTACAAAAAGGCGTCTACCCCTACGATTATATGGATAGGTTCGAGAGGCTCCAGGAGACCCAGCTCCCGCCCAAGGAAGCCTTCTTCAAGACGCTCACCGGTGAGCATATCATCGAGGAAGATTACGCTCACGCTCAGAAGGTCTGAGGGGCATTTGAATGCAAGACCTTGGAAGATTATCACGACCTCTATCTGGAGACGGACGTAATATTGCTCACCGACGACTTCGAGAATTTCTGCGATATCTGCATGAAGCACTATTGACTCGATCAGGCGCACTACTGCACAGCACCAGGTCGGCAATATCAAGCTTGAGCTTCTCACAGACCCCGATATGCTGCTCATGGTTTAGAAGGGGATTCGCGGGGGTCTGACCATGGCGTCTCAGAGATATACTCGGGCGAATAATCCCTATGTGCAAGATTTCGATCCGAGCAAGCCGACAAACTATCTGTATCTGGACGCAATTAATCTCTACGGGTGGGCGATTAGTCGGGCCATGCCCACTGGAGATTTCAAGTAGATCGATTCCTCGGAAGTCCCAGACTTCAGCACGCTCGGTGAAGAGGATGAGCAAGGATTTATCTTGGAAGTGGATCTCGATTATCCCAGGAGCTCCACGATCGCCACAACGATTATCCCTCGCGAAGGAATCCATGGTGATCAATGAAGTCAGTAAGCTGGTGGCCAACCTCCACGACAAGGAGAAATACGTGGTCCACAACGTGAATCTCAAGAAGTATCTTGCCCGGGGTTTGAAGCTAAAGAAGATCCATCACGTCCTCCGATATACACAGAGTCCATGGCTAAGGGGGTACGTGGAGAAGAATACAGCCTGCAGGGCGGCAGCATCCACCGCCTTCGAGAATGACTTCTTCAAGCTCATGGTCAACTCGGTATTCGGGAAGACCACGGAAGATATCCACAAAAGGGTAGACGTGAGTCTGGTGAATACCGGCATCGCACCGAGCTGGTCATTGATAAGCCCATCTACATAGGATTCTCCATCTTGATCTATCAAAGACCCTGATGGCTGACTTCGTCTACGATTACCTGAAACCCCGGTACGGCGACCGACTCAGCATCTGCTATACGGATACGGATAGCTTGATGTGCGATATCCAGACGGCGGATGTATAAAAGGATATGGCGGAGAGCGTGTAGCAGTGCTTCGATACGTCAAACAATGCCCCAGACCATGCCTCTGGGATCCAGGCCGGCGTGAATAAGAAAGTGCTTGGCAAATTCAAGGATGAGTGCGGCGGCCACCCGATGACCGAGTTCATGTGTCTACGGCCGAAAGCATATGCCTTCAAAGAATATCGCGAGGAGAAGTGCTAAGCGCGTGAAGAAGGGCTGGTCGAGACCAATCTGATCTTAGCCGAGTATAAGGAGTGCCTGGATACGGCAAGGAGAAATATCGCTTGATGAATATCATCCGCAGCCGGCTCCATCAGGTCCTGACTCTCGAGACGTGCAAGAAATCTCTCTCCTTCAATGACGATAAGCGCCGCATTCAACCCGAAGGCATCAGCACCCTCGCCCATTGTCACTACCGAATTGCCCAAGACTGAGGAGGTCGCTCCACCCACCCCTCCCAATCTCAGAATTTCTCGAGGTCCGTCAGCCTCGGGAAAATCTCGCTTCGCCACCCTATCTGCTCTCGACAGGCTCTGACGGGTGCGGATGCCATTCCCTTCCTAGATAGATGGATAAGCCCCTCACCAATCTTGAGCTGGAGCGAGCCGTGAAGAATCTTCGAATCCCCACTTCAGAGGCGTTTTCATGCGCGACGACCTACCATCCAGCCCAGAGATCTTGAGTGCGGCATCCTGAATCATGATGATCTCGCAGGCCCGGGACTCACTGGACGTGTTGGTTCAATGACCGCACCCGCAGAATCTTCATTCTTACGGATTGCCTCCACCGACCGAGCTGAGACGCTATCTCGGCCTACCGATCGACCATAATACGGACGAAGTGCAGCTCCGCGGATCGATCATCTGCGGCCATCTCTGCCTTTACGTCTTAAAGCGACTATCAGACGTCGTCTTCTCCTTGCAATAGATAAAGTATGGTCGCTAAATTTGGTCTTAGCGTGGGCCTCACCAGAGGAACCGACCGAAAGAATTAGATGGATGAGGATCTGGATGTGAATTTCAATCTCAAGTATCCGGAAAAGAATACTTACGCCGCAACGAAGAGATTCATGAATCAATCTCAGAAGAGGCTCGAGACCGCGGACGATAAGCTGGAGGAGAAGATCGCAAAATTGCAGGATGAGATGTCACGCCTGAAGACGGCCAAGAAGGATGATGTCATGTCCCTGAGGAAGATTCTGGACTCGAAGGTGGATATATCGGATTGCAGCAATACCAATGACGTGGATATCGATATGTAGAAGAATCGCATTTTAAACTTCCCTCCCCCTGACGGATAATGAGACCATCACCAAAGCCATCCACGACCGCCTGCAAGCGGATCTAGACTCATTAAGGCACTTTGTCGAGCTGAAACATGCGTAAATCAAGACATTCTGGTCTCCCTTGATCGAGACCGGAAAGCCTGCTGGGGATCATTGCCAGTCGGATTGCTTCACCCATTTAGAATAGCCAAGCCACTTCACGAAGATTTCGTTGACCTCACATCTGGTTCGTCACCGCAGGATATCTTCGATGCGATAGACGTCCTGGTCGGTGCGCTGGAGCTCGGACTCGTAGGATCCCTGGAAATCCTTGAGACGATCGGTCGGCGGCTGAGTGCAAAGGAACTGCGAGACGGTGAGGACACCCTCTTTCCAGCGAGGCATATACCATTTCTCGGAGATACCCTTCTTCTTGCCGATCCGGACCCTATCTCCAGGCTCGAATCCCGGCGTAGAGATTCCAGAAGACCTTTGCATGATTCTCCGTACCAGCTCCTCCAAGATGGAAAGGTAGGTGCACGTGATATTGGCCGAGAAATATTTGAACATCCTCTCCTTGACTGTGCGATTCCAGCGCTCGATGATGCTCGATTTCTCCTCATTCTCCGTAGAGTAGAGCTCGATCTCATGCTTCCGGTACAGAACCTTCACCTCCCTATTATAGAATTAGGATCCCTTATCTGTCCATGGCTTCTGCGGATTGCGATCCTTGAAGACGGTCCGGAACTTCTTATCCTTGAACGGCACCAGCCAGCCATACTTAGAGAATACGTCGATGATGCTCAAGAGAAATTTATAGCCTCGATTATCGCGGGAGAAGGCGCTCATATCCACAAGATCGGCGGCCCAGGTATCGTCCTCCCCGTCCACCACCACGCGCCTTTTCTCAAACTTACGGTGGACGGGATTATGCAGCTCTTCGGCTAGCTGGTCGGACCAGAGTACTTTTTTAATCCCCAGCCCAAATCGTGCCTTTGTTCCGATTATGGGTCAGACGATATTTCGATCAATGAGCTCGCGGGCCGAGGGCTGCTAGATGCCGTCCAGCTCCCTGAGAACGGTCTTATCGCAGATGGAATGTCGGGCGGGGTATCTGATGCTGAGCATAGCAGAGATCGTGGTGATAGGAGGCCTTATCCAAGCGATTGATTGACATGGACCTGGGTTTGGGGGTAGCGTCTGCCTTCAGACGCTTATGAAGCTTGATGCCGGGGCCGGTGAAATTATGCCGCCCCGGTAAGAGCATTTCCACTTGCATGCGATTGAGTATCTTATTCTAGAGCCCTGCGCCTGACGCAGCGATAAATCGGGACTTCTAGGAGCCACAGACGGCGCAGGTTCCGACCTTCCGAAGCCTCCTGTTGCTTGCAACCACTTCGCGGACCCATATAGCGTATCGGTGGGCTTTCAGCATTTCACGCAGTAAATCATGCTTTATCTATATAAATGGACGTGAACGATATCTCTTACGATGCCGCCGCACCCGACAGTAGCAATCACTTCCTCTGCCCCAGCAATCGATTCGCGGTCTGATCGTCGGGTAGTCGGGCTGTGGAAAGATCACGCTGCTGAATAATCTTCTACGCTCTTGGTGGTTGGACATGATCGCCTATATGTCTTCGGGAAATCTCTTCACCAGCCAATATATCAGCTCTTGTGAGCGGCGCTGGAGAAAGGTCTGACCAAAGAGGCCATCCGAGAGCTTCTCACCTTGCAGGATGAATATCAGCTGCTAGGTCTCGTCGAGGCTCTTCCCCGAGGGCCTGGTGGGATCAATGCCTCCTTCTCCGAACAGGACGGTGACGTGCCCGATCCCCGCCAGGTCGATCCGACGGATCAGAATCTGATGATCTTCGACGATTTGATGCTGGAGCAAGCAAAATAAGTGCGAGGATTACTACTACGTACGCAGCCGCCAAAATAACGTCGATTGCTTCTACCTCTGCCAGAGCTACTTGAAGCTGCCACGGCAGATCATCAGGGAGAATGCCAACTTCATCTGTCTTTTCCACCAAGACGATCGAAATCTCGACCATATCCATCGCAACTTCTGCACGGACCTATCACTCGACCAATTCAAGACCCTTTGCAGCCGGTGCTGCTCTGTGCCCCATGGCTTTGCGACCATCGTCATCGCCAAGCCCGCCAATAAGGGATCCTTCTCTTTCACAATCCCCTTTAAGCCCCTTCGACTTTTTCCAGGAATACGATAAGTTGGTCAACGGATTTAAGCATGAGCTCACTCTCGTCCGCGCATCGGATAATGACGCCATCTTCCGGGATGCTGCTAATATCAACAAAGCCGACAAGCTCATCCTCAGCAATCTTTCCTGGTTCATCCCCCACATGATGACCTCCAACGAGCAGAAGCTGCTGCTCTATAAGAAAATCGAGAGCAAGGTGAAGCTAGATATCGACTTCCGCATGAGGCAGTGCGATTCGATCGGCGTCCCTGAAGCTGATAATTTCACCTTGCATCTTTCCACCAGAAGCAGCCCTGAAAGACCCAGATGGGTAATCGTCGCCTTCCAGACCGATAAGAGTAACGATCAAGAGGCCAACCCCGCCATCTTCGACCACTGCCGTGTGTATTATATCTACTTCAATTTGAATTCTCAGAGATATCCCAACGCCGAGGGTTATAATGCCTCCTTCAAGAATCAGAAGATCTCCAGGCTCTATCAGGAGGCTGCCGATTTCCGCGGAAATTCTTCAAAATGGATCACCTGGTGAGCAATCCTAGCACCCCCGCCGACTTTACGTATCTCCATCCCCTCTTCTTGTTCGACGTCTCCAAGCAGAGCGAGCGCCTCAAGGACTCGACGATCGACCTCTATATCAAGGCAAATTTCGATCGCAACGTCGCCGCCAATACCCAAGCCTACGCTTTGGTCATCTCCGATCGCATCCTCCAATTGGAATCAGACGGTCAAAAGATGAGCGTCGTCTACAGAGTCATATATAAATGACCGAGCTTCAACAGATCGTCAAGAATACGGCACCCAAGCGTGGATTTTCCCTGGTCATCCCTGGACGGGGCGGCTTTATGAAGGTCAGATCCTACGATAACGATGATATCAATGCAGAGATCCAGAGGCTTATGCGTCAAAATGGCCACGGGTTCAACCGAGCGACTCTGAGAGCCGTCCTCATCCTGCGGGAGCACTACCAAGTAGATTTCGACGTACTCAATAGCATCCGGACCGTCCTGGGATTCAACGATGAGACCTATATCTACGATGCCAAAACCAATGGATATTTCGAGAGCGAGATCATTGTGAATCTCATCAACGTAAATAGCATCCTGGTAAACAGCGATATCATCAGTGGAAGCTACATCGACAGCAGCAGTCCGTGATCTATAGCTTTTTCCCCAACGTCTCCCCCGGCATGAAGATCTCCCAGAACCCCAAAGAATCTGATCTATCTGCCGATGACAGTGAATACCATTTACTCTATGGTGAGCCATATCACCGATCAGGACGGTCTGCCCATCGATCACTGCGGCGAGCACTTGACCATGCGCTTCCACTGCGAGATATAAATAAATGACGTAAGCCAGAAGGATAAGCTCAGACTCGCAGCAACGCTGATCCCAATCCTAAAATATCTTTTACGATGGGTTCCCCATCCGAAAAGGATTCTCCCATACCCCCTCATATTACCACTTTAAAGTCGAAGTAGTCATGCCCGCTCTTCTTTGACTTCTTCATCCCATAATTATCGATCCTGAGCTGGTGGCACTTTTTCCACGGTATTTGCTGCATTTCCCTGATCATTCTGCTGCACGCTCAGCCCTTGTTCTCTTCCGCCCGGGACCTACCAATCAGATTTCCTGATGCATCTTTGAGAAGATTCGAAATTCATAATTTATTGGGTTTCCAAATTTTTAAATCTATTTTTGGTGGGTCCTTGCCTTCCAGCACTTTTCAGCATCCTCGACTCGCTCAAGACCCATTTACATCCCGGGCCCCAAATTTGAGGTCTTATGCAGGATTTCTGCATGGAGAATGGTCTTGCGGCAGAACTTTCATTTTTACTTCTAGAAGCTAGAAGGGGACAAGCCCTCCAAGCCCTATACCAAAGACCTCCAGAAGTATATACCACCAGGATTCTGCTATCACATCAAGTGTTTCGATGAGACGGTATATAGTAAAGAGGCAGTGAACCATACACCATGCAGAATGAAAGGGAGGACCTATGTTACATCTTCATTGACTGGCTGAAGAATGATATTCGCGACATATATCAGCATAACGACCTCAGGAAGATGAATGTTTTATCTGGCTGACATTGGATATCCGCGACAATTTATCAGCAGTACGACTTCAAGAAGCCCATGTCAACGAGGGAGGGTACAAGAAGGCCGTCACGGAAGCCACCAAGTGCTTCATCTGCGAGCATGAGCTCGGGGATGATGGGTTAGAGACCACTGCCACTTCACGATTAGATTCAGTAGCCGCACACAGTGACTCCATCCTTTATTATCAGACCCCACAATTCATCCCGGTTATCTTCCACAATTTGGTTGGTTATGATGCTCATTTCGTACCGATTTTATTTGAAATTTGCAAGATTGAAATTTAAAAAAAAAATTGTTTAAACCTAAGGAGTATCTCCCTCTTGCATAGCTCTGTCCTTAGCTGATGTTTGCTTCCTATTTAGATCCGATTGGTTATTTGTTCTCTATCAGCTGTTATACATATTACGGTTCATGGATTTCCAATTTCTTTTGTTTAATCTGCACTGATGGACATAAGTTGTCGAAATGCGCATATGAAGAACCCAAATTCATAGTAACCTCTGTATTTTGTATTTATCAAGGCACTGGGTGCCTTTCTCGACTGCATATCCAACACGGAAGAACGCTACTTCTCCTTCACCAAGAGCATACCTGTATACGAGTACAAGGATAATAAAAGAAAGATGAAGAAGCTCTTCCACGGTCTTCGATTAATCGATAGCTTCAAATTCATATCGGCAAGTCTTCAGAAGCTGGTAGAAGTCAATCCAGTCGAGGCCTTCATCAATTTTCGGCTAGAATTTTGTTCCCAGTTAATGGACCCGGGACACTTTGAGTCGAAGAATGGGCGAAACATCACCCTGCACGAAATGATCGACAGGGAGAAACTGTTGCATATTGTGACGCACCGGGAAGACTATGAGCTGGGGAGTAGGTATATTAAAGAGGAGATGCTCGATAAGGATTTTCAGCTGACGCTCTTGCTGTATGCACAGATGAATGCACGATGCGATACTACTTTGACCTTTGACCTTAAAGATAGTAAAACCATGTGCATTTCTTGTCCGGAGCAGAGGTTTTGTACCGTAGCACCTAGGATTATCAAAACTGCTGTGTGGATGCATCATGAGAATGCAATGTGTCGCGTACCACACTTAGGTCACTTGTGACCTCGACTTTGACCTTTGACCTTTATGGTAGTAAAACCATGTGCATTTCATGTCCGGATCAGAACTTTTGTACCGTAGCACCTAGGATTATCAAACTTGGTGTGTGGATGCATCATGGGAAGGCAATGTGTGGCGTACCAACTCTAGGTCACTGTGACCTTGACCTTTATGGTAGTAAAACCATGTGTTTTGCGCGTCTGGAGCAGAATTTTTGTATCGTAGCACCTAGGATTATCAAACTTGATGTGTGGACTCATCATGGAAAGGCGATGTGTCGTGTGCAAAATTTAGGTCACTGGGACCTTATTTTTTACCTTTATGATAGTTAAAACATGTGTATTTCGTGTCTGGAGCAGAATTTTTGGACCGTAGCACCTAGGATGATCAAACTTGGTGTGTGGATGCATTATGGAAAGGCAATGTGTCGCGTACCAAATTAGGTCACTGTGACCTTGACTTTGACCTTTGACTTTTATGGTAGTAAAACCATGTGCATTTCGTGTCCGGAGCAGAACTTTTGTACCGTAGCACGTAGGATTATCGAACTTGGTGTATGGATGCATCATGGGAAGGCGATGTGTCGCGTATCACATTTAGGTCACTGTGACTTTGAATTTGACCTTTGACCTTTATGATAGTAAAACCTTGTGCATTTCGTGTCCGGAGCAGAACTTTGTTAAGTAACATCTAGGATTTTCAAACTTGGTGTTTGATGCATCATGGAAAGGCAATGTGTCTTATACCAAATTTAGGTCACTTTGACCTTGACTTCGACCTTTGACATTTATGATAGTTAACACTTGTTCATTTTTGTGTCCAGAGCTTGGTTAAATTGTCCTTAACTTCGGTATTCAGTTATTTATCCACCTTGTCATATATTATTAAATGTATTACCCTTTATATTAAGGAGTATAAAACATGCAATTTCATTCCTGATAGGATTTATATCTGTTATATTTATTTACCAATAACTATGTGGTTGAAGGTCAAAATTCAACATGGTATGCCTTGGTTCTCTAATGCAGATGAAGGGGGATTTGTCTGGCTTTGCCGACAGCTCTAGTTAATAATTAGCATGTCCCATTGAATGGGGTATCCTGAATCAATACGACTGCATTGGCCTCGGCAGGCACTGGACGTGATGGCATGAGAGTGGAGAACTTAGTCTACTTGGATTCTTACGGCCTACCCCCACCCGACGAGATGATCGAATATCTGCAACCGAAGATGATTCGATATGATACCGATGAGTTTCAGCGGCGCAGCGACGTAGTTTGCGGACACTTTTGCTTGCACGTATTGAAGCTCTTTTTGAAAGGTCGGATGCTCGATAAGTTGATCTTCGCGCTTAAGATAAATGGATAGGTTTGAATTTCACTCAAGGAAGCACATGCCTATCTGGCAGATGTTTCAGGATATCGATCTAAACGATCATTGCATCACCAGCCTTGGATTGCAACGGAATAGCCCGGACGCAGTCACGAAGAGATGGGTGATTCTCCAGCTGTCGGGAGAGCATTTAATGTATCGATTACCAAAAGATAGAACTTAGTCAAGCACTCGAAGCAGAGAAGAAACTCCTCGACTGCATCGAGAAATATATTGAAAAGTGCTAACCCATGGCAGGCGATAAGATGGAAGGGATAACGATTTACAATCTGCCAGCAGACGAGGCAGTAACCAAGGGATTTTATTCTTAGAGTTGGCATGAGGTGGTATCAAGTATGCAAAGGTATGATAGACGATCTCGATAGGAAAACGAGTCTAACGGACAACCGATAGGTCCAAGCGACCCCTCAAAAATCCACTTTTCCCCGATGCTTCATAACATTTCTGCTCTCTCTCTCTCTCTCTCTCTCTCTCTCTCTCGGGACCGGAAAGATTGCAGATGGTTGGAATTATTGCAAGTAGGATTGCTTGATCCAGGAATAAAAGCTTGCTGGGTATCCCTCCGGCTTTACGTGGGCCTCGTTCGATAACTCGTTCGATAGATTTCTTGGTCAGTGCGCTACAGCGCGGGCTCGTAGGATCCCTGGATCTCCTCGCCGTTAAAATCCTTGAGGCGATAGGTGGTAGGATGGGTATTGAAGGCCTGGGAGATGGTGAATACTTCCCTCGTCCAGCGCGGAATATGTCCTTTCACGAAAGAGCCTTCCTTCTTAGTGATCTGGACTTAACGCCGACGTCGAATACCTGCGGCTGCATAAATGGGAGATCCCCGTAAAGATTCCAGAAGACCTTGGCCACATGCTCTTTCTGGCTGACTTCGTTGGGTGTCATCGTGATAAATTGATGCTTGATGGTATTATACTGGCGGATGAGATCGTCCAAGACGGTAGGTAGAAGTGGCCGAAAAGAACTTGAAGATCTTCTCCTTCGTTGTACAATTCATGTGCTTGGACTGGCTCTTCGGCTATATCATCTGGACATCGTATTACCTTTTTCGTGCGTTGGTGCCGATGATGGGTCTATCAAACGATGCCACTCTCGAAGCTTTCGAGCACAGTAGTATTGGGAGTTGTATCGAGGGAAGCTAGCATCGTCTCATTACAGATTGCATTGCGTGCGGTCGTATCCTTATGCATCCAGAGGGGCGTCTGATTGACCATCTTATCCGTGAAACCACCTCCGAAATCCGATTTCCTGACTCCGCAGACGGCACTGGTGCCGATCCTCCGGCAATTCCCATTAGTCCTTACCTTGCCCAATCTTTTCGTCGCCGTCTTCCACCGACATTTCGAGCAGTACATTCATTGCCATTTTGTATAGATAAAAAGACGTTGAAGACCTTACGATGAGCCTAACGCGAGTAGGCAAAACTACTTTCTCCTCCCACGGTAATCCATCCAAGGGCTTATCATCGGAATATCTGACTGCAGCAAGACGACGCTGCTGAATAATCACCTCCTGCGTGATAAATTGTTCGAATACGATCGACTCCACGTCTTCCAAAAATCACTCCACCAGCTAACGATATGCAGCGCTGCCTACATCAAATCGGACTCAGTCGTAGCCTTTTCAAGATATTCAAGCACTTGGTCGAGACGCAAAAGTAAAATGAGACCGCATCCTAGATAACAAAAACTATGGAAAATATCCCATGCGCTCTTCCCGCTCTGATGTCTGTCCTTCTTCTCCCTCCTGCATCTGCAACCGAGGACGATGACAAAGCAAACATGGGAACCAACTATCGTCCGCGAGCGACCACTATCTCCAGCTCAGTATGACCCCAGGAGCCGACCATACCTTTGGTGATCGGGACCCGGTTGTTCAACTTACGGCTAAATCTTAACAGAGGGTTAAATAATGTAACCATGGGTTAAAATTTAACAATCGGTTATTTTCCGTTGCTCATCTCTTGGTTATATATAACCAGCGGTTAAATTTTCTAATCCTTCTTTTAAATCAGGCTAAATTTAACCGAGGTATAAACCAGCGTTAAAAAGTTTAACCAAGGGATAAATAATATATAGGTGGTAATAAAATCCAAATATTTGAAATGAAAGTCATTTTTTAAGAAGAAACAAGAAATTATAGATAGAAATTCAATAAAGATTAACTTAAAGCTTTTATAATGCCGTTTTAGAACTGGGTTTTCCGCGGGCGATTACTTACTCAGCTTCAGACAATCTAGATCTAGATCTCGGTAGGCATGAAATATCATTGTATTCGTAATTAAAAATGAATCTACAACAGTACAACATTTGTTTGATATTTTTACGTCAGTGATCATGTCATCGTTCAACATATATTAGGGGTAACTACGCAGTTTTGACTGTTATATTAACTTACGTTGATTAAACTGCCCAGATATGATTGCCAGCAAAATAGATCTTCCTCAAATGTTGTTATTTTTGAATATTCCTCTACATTTTTATTCAAAACAACGCGGTTCAGAAACTGGTACGCTACTATAGTTTGAAATCAATAACGGACTTGCTTTTTCAATTTCCGCAAAACGTATCGAATGTCCTATTAAATAGAGAAGAAAATCTGATGACTAATGCTGGAATATAAAATTAATTAAACATTGACCAATCACAAATAAATTGTAAAAATTATAACAAACAATATGACCTCTTATAAGTTCTTTTTTTCAATTTAAGTTTGTTTAAGGGAGTACGATTGTCAGAAATTTTGTAAAATAGAATTAAAATTCTGCCGTTTTTGTTTTTAAGAACTTTGCTAATAGAACATGAGCAAAAAAGTTTGAAAATCCATGTAAGAATTTTTGAGATATAAGACGTCAAAGTTTTGGTGGGAAACAGTTCTCTCTAAAGTTTTCCTTCAATTTCCATTAGTTATTTATATGCCTTAAAATATATGAAAATATAACTGGAAGTTTATAAAATTTTAAACATTGTCTACTTTATGCATTTTAAAGTGACCTATGACCAATAAAATATGATACATGTGCAAAACATTTAACCTTGTTTGGGTGGATAGAACCCGAGGATATCGAATGCTTCTGAAATCTGACGCTCATACTCCCTTAACACTGCATCTTTTATTTTTTTAAATATTGTAATGCCGTTATTTTTCATTTCTTAACATTTGGAATTCCTTGATTCGTGCTCAGGTTATTTCTTTCCTGAAGCGGCACAGTCACCAATGTTTAAGTGTAAGGTAATAGGGAATTACGGGAACCAGGGTTACGTTTAACTCGTGGTTTAACTATTTAACCACGGGTTACAAAACGAAGGGTTTAAATATGGTTGAGCAACGGGTATTTAGCCCTAGGTTTTGTATATTTAAACCTTGGTTTATTTTAACCATGAGTTGAACAACCGGGTCCAGGAGTTTGCCCGTCACTTTCGACGGAGACGGTACCTTCGACTACGGCAAGTGCACTAGGAGCACACCCGGCTTCTGCGAGCTTATGGTCAAGAAAAGCCCAGACCCGAATTAAACGACACCGTGCAAAGTTAGCGTCTTTTGTCATGTAACAAGGGTATTCGGTTCTATCCAGAAACCTTAGAAAGGCGAACAAGAGTCGCAAGTGGAAGGAATAAGTCACGTACCTCTATTAGCAAGATTATAATGGGAGTGGGTGCTGATCATCTTATTTCAAAGAGTCTTCGACTAGTTGCTGGATCGTCTCGCAAGCATTGGGAGAAATCCAACTTGTTTCTCCACATTATATCTCGCCTGCTTCTAGCTCATCTCCAATTACTACCCTTCCCACTCTGCAAAAGCACTAGATCTGCAGTTGAGTGATTAGCATCTTATGCCCGCCAAATAGGTTGGCATGCATGGGAAACCAGAGGACGTCTGGGAGTAGCAGAAGGAATTATTTTCGGCATGAATATTTGGGATGGAGTTGCACGTCTCCAGATTCACGAGGGCCATTTCGTAAGATTTTTCCTCGCGCAGCTGAAGGGATGTTTTGAAGCGGGTCAAGATCTGACTATCATCCCCGATGAAGAGACGATGAAGAGAACACATGCTTGGGTTTGATATTGGTGGCGATTTGTCGCAAAAGTGAGGCGTCCATTTATCTAAACCTCCTGATAAGACGACGCTCAGCTTCCGGCAATCGAATTCGAACTTGATGATTGTTTTGGAGATGACCAGGGTGAAGACTTGGGTATTGGCAGGGAAGTCGGCCCGGATCTGAATATCCACGGTCGAGTATTTCAGCCGCTCGGAATGATGACTCACGTCGATGACAAATATTGGGTAGAAATCGATGAATTCGGAGGGATTTACGCCACCATTGTTCAGAAGACTTTCCATGCGGTAGAATAGTTTGCTAAATTTGGCAACCTGCTAATACATACAAGCGACCCTGCATTGGGTGGAATCGGCATTGAAATCCACGGAGGGGAACGATCGGCATTTAGGGTCACGCGGATATTCCGCAATTTGCAGTGATCGAAGTCGGCGGCATTTTGCTTCTGATCATGCTCCTATCCATCTGGAAGGTGACAATCCATCGAGATTTATCATACCCTTTAAGTGAAATTGCGAGGTCTGGGCACGACGATGGAATTGCACTGCCTCATGTAAATCCCGCAATCAATCTTGGTCTTGCTCTGGATGGTCTTATAGAGCCGAATCTTCTTTTTGTCGAAAGTGGTGACGTTGGGAACGAACCAGAAAACCTTACCCAAGAAGAATTTTGCCACGTTGTTGAAGGCAGTGGATCTCAGCACCACATTGAAATCAGAATCGCGCACCAGGGAGAGCTCTTGCTTGAACCCGAACACGATTTTATCGTAATTCTCGGCAAAGCCGAGCACGTGCTTAAGGGGAATGGAGATTGAGAACTATCCCTTACTGGTTGGCTTGGCGATAATATACTTTTTGTGTGCTGCGATTCAAAGGTTATCTGCCTCAGCTTTGGCAGTGGAATCCTTTAACCAGAGTTACTTAAAGTCTTGCGACTAGGAGAAGTTGTTTGGACATAGCAGCATCGCCAATATGGTAGTGGCGATGCCGGGGTCGTTGAGGTGTTCAATCTGCTGGTCGGAGTGTCGGTAGCTGATACTACGAAAGAGATACATTGCACGGTTATGGACTAGCTATACTAGATTAGCGTCATCGTAGGCGGTCCCATTTTTCTTCAGGAGCCAACCTTCGATCAAGAGATAGCTTGGAGGCAGAGGTCTCGATATTGATGCGGATCTCCACACCGGCATAATGTAGCTGAGCTACAGCTTGAGGTTTGTATTCGCGAGCCTCACCGTCCTTGAGACTTTCATCGAAAGTCAGTTGTTCGGTGATGGTAAGCATATCAGCCATCATATATTTTTTTTATGGCGCTGGACGAAATCGTGGATGGTTGTAACGAACAACCCGAGATCAGATTATTGAAGCGGACCTTCTGCTGAGGGGTCCGATTAGTCATGGAGGCAAGTGGGGCTTGGGCGAACTTTTCCGGGTCACTGGATGAATGACCTGGTCCACGGCCTTCGTCGTTCTTTTCTGTGAACCTTTCAGGGCTGCATTGGAAGCAGCGCTCACATCCTTGCCTCCCAACGTCTTAGCGTCGGAAGAGGTCAATACTCGGCTAGCCAGACTGGCCATGGTATCGAATAGTCCTCGTTCACCGAATGCATACCTCCTGCGATAACCGTGATTCACTACTAGAAACATTGTTAATTTATTTAGAAGACCTTTCGCTGCAGCTTTCCTTATTCATCCCGGCTGGTATGTTTTGATTATTTCATAGCGTCGAGGATAGCATTGCAATCGTCATTATTCCCAGCCTGATAGGCGGCGGCGCAAAGATCGAGACCGTCCAATCACTGGTTGAAACAGAAAGACGGTCCGCAACCCACTTCAATACTTATTTTGCTTATAGAGGTATGAGACGATCTCCTTCCATTTTTTGCTATTGCTAGACTTGGGTACCTGCAAGAGTGCAGGGTAGCCTTGGTACATGGCACTCGTAGGATATCGCCATTGGTTTTCAGGTCATCCATCTCGAAATCTGAAATCTTCGGGATGCTTTATGCCATGAGCTATCATAGGCCGGAGGAACCCCCTTAACACTCGCGATCACCGTCTTCGAAAATATCGTCACCGTCAAAAGTAACGGGTAGACTCTCAATCATGATGATGCCGTCTTCCACTCGCAATTCAAGGTAGGATCCGCCTATCAGTCATACTGAGCTGAAGATAGTGAGTCGCTTGCGGACCGAGGTTGGTAGTCAGTGCTTGCTCGATGGATAGTGGGTCGTCGTCGTCCTCCGTGGCAGGAGAAAGGGAAGGCACGAGTGCGGATAGGGCGAGTGGGAGATCATCGATCTTTTTGGTGATCTGAGTAGCGATCTCCTTTTGCGTCTCTACAAGGAATTTCTTGGAAAGATCGCGGCGGAGTCCGATCTCATCAAGACGACGCTGAATATCGTTAGCCTGTATACTACGCTGTCCTAAGCGAGCGCTTCACGATGCTTGGAATTGGTGCTCTTAATGAACGTCATTTTATTTATAGAATCGCCAACGCACCTAAACGTTGGATCGATCGCCCCTTAGTGTTAGGTCGAACGCCCCTAAGCGTGGAATCGAACAACCCTAGACTTTGGATTGAACGCCCCTAAGCGTTTGATCGAACGCAATAAAGCGTTGCTAGGAGTCCAATGCTTTTTGGGGAGCAGAAAAATTATATCCTTTCCGAGGTTTTATTTTCGTACTGCCCCACTAATCGGCCTTTAACGCCCGACCAGAATGTGGCGAATTTGGGTATGGCTATAATCTCGTTGCAGATACGATGCAAAGCCCTGTTGCAAACGATAGGACCTCCACTACGATAGCAAAGTAGTTCTTGCATTTATCACTGCGCGATACGGAAGGATATGTGCATCGATCTCCACGGACGGTTTTGATGAAACACGGGGTCCAGGCGGCGGCCGAGGTTTCCAGAGGGAGTGGGAATTATAGGAAACAATCTTCGAAATCCTGCTCATCTCTGCAGTGAGCATAACTTTCGGCACCGCATCTTCTGCATCTAAACCCTGGATCCTGTCGTAAATAAGCACTCGCTCCAACTGGTGCTCACATTCATCGGTCTTGGGAGATTTCTGGGACTCCCGATTCAAGTCCCGTTGATTTTCCAAGCAAAATTCCCTCAAATTCTTTATCTTAGACTCGAAAGAACCCATCTAGCTTGCATCGATACTTTCCAGCCGTCTCGGGGCTCGTTCGATCGATTGTCATGAATCCGTGAGGCTTGGCCTAAGAGCGGTTGCATACCGTATCGAACTTAGTTGGGGTGAGATCGCTGCAATGGTCCCGGCGGGTATGATCGCGATTCTTGGCATGCTGGTCAAAGAGGAAGATGAGGCTGGTATTCTCCCCAATCGAATGCCGTTGGAGCTTTTGGCAGAGGTAAAAGCAATAAACATTTTATTAAGACTGCACACGTAGAGAAGAATTTGCACTTGCTCTGCTTGCTCAGCATCAAGTTGTCCAAGACCATGAGATTCTTGCGAGAGGGCTCGAGGTCGAGAGGGTCGGGCACGTTCCTTACCTGCTCGAAGAAGGAGTCCCTACCACTTGATTTGGGCTTAATCATGTCCACCACGTCGATCAAAGGGTGCGGATAGTGCTCCTTGAAAGAGAGAAGGTGGAGAATATCGTTTTGGAATCCCGATCATCAGAACTTGGATTGATCGCTGCGGGAGTAGAAAGTGCCTTCTGGTGGTAGGTTAATCGTACGTAAAGTCTTCAACATAAATTTTTCTATATAAAATGGCAATGTACTGCTCGAAATGCAAAAGTAAAACGGCGACGAAAAGCTTGGGCGAGGTAGTGACCAATGAGCAGCGGTGGAAGATTGATACCTGTGTCGTCTGCAGTCATGAGGTCGCAGTTCGCCAGCTTATTCATGAATAAGATATACAATCGGACACACTTCGAGATGCATTTCCCCGGGCATAATTTCACCGGCCCCGGGACCAACCTCAAAAGCGTTTAACTGCACATGGTAACCCTAAACCATCAACCGAGTGGATTAGGCCGCCTACCACCACTATCTATGCTATGCCAAATATGATGATACGGCCACACATAATAAGATCTGCGACAAGGCGATGCTAGCCTCCCTCGATGCCATTCCTAATCCCACTGCGCGCACAAGCGTCTTGTGTGGCATCGTTAGACCTATCATTGCCACCAAGGCACCATTTGGGCTTGGTGTGAGAGAAAAAAAAGTAATATGGTCGAGTGGGCTAGCCGAAGAGCTGCATTAGCCAGTCCGACGCAAATTCCAAAAGCGTTGCGTGGTTGTAGTTGGGATGGACGGGCGTTTGGGCGCCGATCTCGTAGATATGAGCGCCTTCTCGAACCGATTACCGAGGCTTCAAATACTTATTGAGCATCATAGACGTCCAGTACGCCTGGTTGGTGCCACTCAAGGATAAAAAGGATGCAAGCGTGCGAGACGCCTTCCGAACCGTCGTTTAGGATCAGAAGTTGCGAAACAATGGACCGATAAGAGCACGTAATTTTTTAATCGCAAGTTGAAGGATCTGCTCCGGAAGCACGATGTCGATCTCTACTCCACCGAGAACGAAGAGAAATCGAGCGTGTCGGAGCGCTGGAATCGCTAGAAGATGTTCAAATAATTCTCGGCCAATTCCACGCGCACCTTCCTGCCCGTCTTGGACGATCTCATCCGCCAGTATGATACCACCAATCATCGATCCATCAAGATAACTCTCATCGCCGCCAGCCAGAAAGAGCAAAGGCCAAGGTCTTCTTGAATCTTTACTGGATCTCCCACTCATACAGCCGCAGCAATTCGACGTCAGCGATAAAGTCCTGATCATCAAGAAGAACGGCACTATGGAGAAGGGGTATACTCCTCGCTAAACAGAGGAAGTCCACATTCTTCCAGGCCTAAAGGACTTCTTCAACGACGAGATCAAGGGATCCTTCTACGAGCACGAGCTGCAGCGTACTGATTAGGACGTCTATCGCATCGAGAAAGTCTTGCGTCGGCGGACTAGGGGCGGCGTGAGGAGTAAAGATGAAAGGATATCCAAAGACCTTCAATTCTTGGATCAAAGAGTCCGACTTGCAATGATCTAAAGCAGGCTTTCTGGTCTCGATCAAGGGAGACCAGAAAGTCTTGATTTAAGCATGCTTTAACTTGGCGAAGAGCGTTAATGCGACTACATACGCCTGCAGGCGGTCGTAAATGGCTTTGGTGATTGGCTCGTTATCAGTCAGTGCGAATAGGAAATTAAGCAAATGATACTTTTGCATGTCTAGGTTCGTAGTCATCAAACTGCAATTGGTCGAGAGGCAATCTCACTTATCGACATTACCATCTTCTACGGTCATCAGCTTTTTGGTCAGGTCTTTGAGGGATGCGTAGTTCTCCCTTTGCATCCACTTGATAATCATCTGCATCTGCTTAACTTCTGCTGAAGCAATCAAAGACTGGTGATGATATGATCGTTCATATCGAGATCCTGAAGCATCTACCAGTCGGGCATGCACTTCCTCGAGTGAGATCCAAACTTATCCATTCATCAATAGTCCGAAGATCACCTCCTCCAGCGTGCAGCCTTCCGAAAGAAGCTTCAATACGTGAAAGCAAAAGTGCCGGCAGACCACGACACCACCACGCTGGCCCTCATCGGTATAATATCGAATCTCTGGCCCATGATAGTCGACGATGTCGTTGGATGGAGGCAGGCCGTAAGGATCCAAGTAGACTTTGAGTACTCCAGGGTTATGCCAGTGCGTCCAGTGCGTACCTAGGCCATCGCGATCGTCGTGATTCAGATTGCCTCATTCGATGCAGTGTGGGATGGTGGTATGGCATTTCGCTTGAATCTGTCTCTGAATCGAGGGATTCTCAAAGCCTTGACAGCTTCTACCACCTCTAGATTCGAGGGGGTTTGTTGGAGAGGAGGATACCGTGCACTCGTATGCTGCTCGTTTATTTAGATCTGGACGCAAACCCGGTGTATAGGCCATGCAGAATTCTGCGATACCCATCGATAAACTTCTGCATCTCTTGAGCCTTCTGCAAATATAGTGCTCGTTCTTGAGTCTTCTGCTCTAGTCGGGTTCTGAGCTCGCATTGCTTCTCAATGAGATCCATTCCTCTGACTATTCATTCGTATATTCCTGTCTTCCATTGGTATGTCTGACGAAGCTTACAGGATTGCATATACGACTACTTTTTCCCATTTTATTAATATGCAGAGATGACGCCGTCGGATGTGGTGGAATAAAGCTAATGCTAATTTTATTTAGGTATGGGTATCCGAACCCTCCAGTGCCTACCAAGTGCGGAGGAGGAGCGATGGGTATCCGCACCCGTCAAAACCTACCAAGTACAGAGTGAACGTGAGGGTCTCAGCTCAGTCGAAGGCGTCAGCGATTCGATACTGTCCGTGCATGAGGGTGCTGATGCTATCGGGGAGGATGTGACGCTTGCCGTCTTTGGCGGGGATCGCGATCTTGTTGATCTCGGCATAGGTCTAGGAGATGGCTCCGGATAATATTCAGCGGACGATGAATCTCTTGCTTGGTGTCAAGGCATCGCTTGTAGTCTTCGAAGGCGATGCTGCGTTTGATGACGCTCTTGGTGACTCCCTTTGCCCGGAGCCGCATGAAATCGGTCATGACCTTGCCACCGCACTCGTCCTTTAACACCCTGAGGACGCACTTATTCTTTCTGGTGGGGATACCAGAGGGATTCTCGACGGAACAGTTTGATGTATTGAATTTGGCCTCGACGTGCGGAGCGATATCCTTGTAGAAGTCGTCGGTCTAGATCTGGTAGCCCAAGCTGTCGGGGTCGGTGAAAAGGGGCAAGGCCTTGCTCCTGTACATCTCCATAGTGAAAATCGTACATGAGGAGTATAGAAATATCCAAGATGCAGGCTCCAAGGTAGATCGGCTTATCAAATTTCAGGTTGGTCTTTTTTATGTGGACAGTTGCTAGATTGTCGGTGAGACCACTCGGCGATCGAAGTTGGGCTTTGCCACGAGTTTAAGGGTCTGCTTTTCGTTGGTGACCTGCCTAACGTCTTCGCGCTTCCTAATATTCTCCATGGTACTGCCAAAGACTGAGTTGACCATCAGCTTGAAGAAATCTCTCTGAGTGGGTCCTTGCCTTGGCGCGAAGAGCGTTATTCAGATCAAACAGTAGTGCATGACCCGTGGGGATTGAGTTAACCTGAATATTCGACGGCATTTCGTAAACTTCAAACCCATTTCCAGATTCATCTTGAAATTTGATAGTGGGTGGTATACTTTTTTCATGCTAGCCTGTGGGGCACTAGCTTTCGCACCTTGCTAGTCTGCACGTTCTCGGGCGCGAGGGGATAATCTTGATTGGCGTCGTAGAGATCCTGCGAATATTGCATTCTGCCATGGCGCCAAATTCGTGGTCATTTGGGATGGCTGAGGATCTCGTCGATCTCCTCCGGTTTCATCCACTTAAAGTCATCCCGTGAGAGGAGGCTGTAACATCGGCCACCCGTAAAGATTATTAGCATTGAGGCAGCAAGACGTCGGTTTCTAGATACAGGTCATGATAATCGTGCAGGGTCTTACACTCAAAGGCCTCAAAGACTCTTGGCGTGCGCGTACTCTTCGTTGTTGATGCCCTCCTCGGAAAGTGTGATGTAGAAGGCTTCTTTAGGTGGAAGCTTAGTCTCTTCCGGCTTGGCCGGCCCATCCATAAAATCGTATGGAAATACCCCCTTACGGATTATCAGCTCATAGCTAGCGGCAAATCTTGCTTTCACGGTCTTTAATTTGTCGGGGTGAGGTTCTTGGCAAGATTATCCAGCCAGCTGAGCAAGAAGCGCACCGATGCGACGAATCTCGTCTTCAGATTATCCAGCTGCTGGAAGAAGCTGATATATTTCTCATCGGTATTGGAAATGCAGTCGATCTTACACTAAGTGTATCCAAGCTCCTGCTCAAGTTGTTGAAAGCGATAGGGACGTGCATCGGAAGGGGGAAATCCAGATTGCACTGGTTCTGTGCTGCGCCATGATACTTCCGAGTGGTCGTGGTCCCGGGCTTTATCTCCTCCAAATTCATCCCCGAAAATAGGCAGTGCGTACTTTCTGTGAAGCTCTCCTTGTCCTCGTCGGTCATCACTATGGACTTGGTCTCCTTGTACAGCTTACCGACTGCCCGGAACGTCCACCGCTCCGATAAAGCTTGCAAAACGCAACTAAGTCATGCGGCTTCGAGGGTAGGATGACGGCCGTGCCAAATACGCCAAACAGCTTCCCGCCTATCGATGACCTTGATCTAATCTTCGAGCGGGCGTTTTGATGTCCTCTTCCACCAGCTGGATGAGGTCGTCTCTCTTGAGCTCAGAATACTTGGTGAGGCCGCTATTCTGTGCAGCCCTTTGAATTGCTTCTTGCTGAAGATTTCCCGGCGGGCAAATTTACGGGTGGTTTTCTACTCGATTAGCCTCACCAAGGTCTCCTTGTTCTTCATCCCCCTCCTCGATCAGACCCTCGTCCTTCCCTTTATGACGGAGGGTCTTCATGGTCCCTTTGACCACAATCTTACCCTCGATGGGGACGGTCTTTTCCTCTTCTCTCTCGCTTGGTTACCTATTATGCCACCAGCAGAGACAGTCCTTCCTGGCTTGCTCATGCTGTACTGCTCCTTCTTCCTCTTGAGTTGGTAGCCGCAAGTGGTCTTCTGATCTCCTGGTTGGTGCTCAAATCGCGTCTTGACTTTCTCCGCACCATAATTTTGACACTGCTGGGGACCCTCATCCACCTGCGCCAGGTCTTGGGCGTTGCAGCACTGCTTCTGGGGATCGAGGTTTGGATGCTATCTTCCAAATCTTTATTCTCTAGAAAGAAATCCTGGAAGCGATCCATCAAATTTCTTTGGGGTGTCATATCTTTATTTTCATCAATTTGTAACATCCCTCCCCTTAAGGTATCCTTATCCCCACTTTCCTAAGGGGCGACTTGTCTACCAGCGAATACATATGCCATTCTTGTAATTACCCCATGTTCAATATGAATGCCGACCGTTCTTGTAAGTTTTTGCCATAATCCAAAACAACTTATTCCGACATTCCATAAACGAGTGCAAAAGGCGTTTGGTGTACAAAAAAGGATTGCATAAAATGTGTGTGTTTTTTTTTTTTTTTTGTTTTATTTTTCGTATTCCTTATGTAATATTTTTCATAGTTTAGAACTGCCTGGCTTTAAGGCTGGAAAATGTCGTCCAAATGACAAAATTCCAGCGGCAAGTTTCATTTTCCTGACTTCATCAGCTGAAAATGCTAGATAGTTCTTTTTAAAATTAATTTAAAAAAATAACATTCCTCGCAAAATATTGACTTCAGCGGGCGGTATATAATGGTCAATGTGTCCGATCGTTCGTTCATGGCTGAAAGACGTACAGGAAAACATGTTCTAGGAAATTCGCTCCTTGTTTTTATGAAATACTAGTATGACAAATGAGATTCAAACACTAGTTCTAGACAAAATGGTAGCTCCCTTTATGGGTAGGTGAATATCTACCTATGCTAAGACCCAATTGTACTTGTAATAAATATGATAGTAATAAAGTTTTAAAATCGTTTATTTCAGCATCTTCAACGACTTATAAAGATACCCCTATAGGCCCTATAGCTTCCCTTGTACCCGGGAGGTACCATAGGTACTTGGATAATGACACTTTAAAGTCATACATAGCTTTCCATGAAAGTGATGCTGAAATATTTCGAAAACTTTCGCAACCAGCAGATATTCCAGTCATAACAAAAAGGAAATCTTCCGCCATTTATCCTTACATCTTAAACAATCTAACAGAAAATGGTAAAACAGCACTGGAGGATATAAAGGATCCAAATGTAGTGAATGTCATCATTGACTGGTGCCCTGACTTTGAGCTTTACATTTGTAGTAATCCTCTGCCAGATGAGAAAGGTGAATATAAGTAGTCAAATTCAAAACTATAGAAAAAAAGGGAATACGTGTACAAAGGAGTATTTATACGCGAGAAAATGTACGAGAACAATACTTTTATTGTTTCTCTTATTCACTTCTATATATAGCTAGGGCCTTTGTAATTAAAATTTTGAATATAATTAAGAAATGAATGCAATATTTTGTAGTTTTATTGGAGTGTAAAAGGGTGGACCGTAGCACATTTTGAATGAAGCGCGCTAGCTTCAGTACTTATAATTACATTCCGTAAATAGAATGAAAGTCTTCACGCTAGATAACGTAATGAAATTCGTGGATGATGCACCATTTCCTAGTTTGGATTACTCCGCCGTCTTTGTTTACTTTTGTCGTTGTCAAGGAGTTACGTGCTGCTGTAGATAAAACACAGTTACGGAAATGATCGGAAGTACTCGTAACCAAACAAATACGGGGATTTCCATACGAAGCAGAAGGAATGTAATTATTACTTTAGATACCCAAGAAAAACAACGTTTAGGGAAGTATATAGGAATCATCCTGTCTGTCAGTCTGTCCATCCGTCTGTTCACACTCTTTGTAAATCTTCTGAAACCACTAGAAGGACTTTAATGAAACTCTACACAAAGGAAGGACACTATATGCAGATGTGTATGAATGAATACAATTATTGTCCGATCCCAACGAGGGGAGATAATTCGACTTTGATTTTTTTATTGATTCCCACTGCAAAGATTGCCTCGTAAGCGCAACTCCTCTGAAACCACTTGAAGGATTTGGTGAAACTTTACACAAAGGAAGGACACTATATGCAGATGTGTTTGAAGGAAAATTATTTTTGTCTGATCCCCTTCAAGGGGAGATAATTAAGGTAAGTGAGGACATCTGTCGTGCTAAACAATAAAAATGGCGGGAAAAAATTAAAAATGTTCAGAATGGAATGAAATTTGACAGGAATGTTACTGAGCAAGTGTAGAAACGAACTTTGGTTTTAAAAACATCAAAATGGTAACTGTTGCTATGGGAACAGAAAATGGCAGGAAATTTTCAAATTGCTCCAAAATGACTGAAATTTGACAGGAAGGTTACTTAGTATGTGTAGATACGAGTTTTGGTCTTTAAAATATCAAAATGGCGACCGTTGCCATGGAAACAGTAAAACGGCGGGGAAAATTCAAATTACTTCGTATATGATGAAAAATGAAAATAAACTTGAAATAAGGTGAGAAAAAGGAAAATAATAATAAATTAACACAGTAACAGTGCTCAAAAAAGGAAAATAACTTCGATAAAATTAAATAAGATAGAGATATAGTAGTGAAAAAGTAAATTATGTACACAAAGGGATAAGAAAAGTGGAAAAAAATGATAGAATAAAACTTGAAAATTGTGGGGAGAGAGAAATCACCCTAGAACAACAGTAGCAGTGTCCCCCTTCTCAACAATAAACGCAGACGTGATAGAAATACTACAAAACAAGCCACTGCTGATTTCCGTTTTATAAAGATCACTCCCTAGAAGTTTGGAACAAGAAAATATGAGATATATCAACTCATTCATTTAGTCAACGCCATTTAAAATATATCTTTATACAGCATAATAGGTCATTCCGGTCAAGACGGTGGCCAAATGGAAATACAAACTACTTCCGGTCCGGCATGCGCTTTCCTTTATCTCTCTATAGGACTTCTGTGGAGTCATGTGTCGAACTATCATACAATATATCACAAAATTTGAATTTATAGATGATTTTTTTGTATTTATGATTAACAGTAGGTAAGAAAGTATCCACCTCCGGTTTGACATGTGTAACCTACAACTTCCTGTTCTAGTCAAGTGAAGACTGTATACAGTCATATGAATATTTTAGTTTGTTATTTATGCTACAAGCACAGCCGGTGACATCACTTCCGATTTTTGTTCTAGTGACGGCAAAATTTTTTGAGGGCAGGAGAGCAATGTTGTCAACTTTGAATGCTTGTAGGTCCCTTAAAAGCCTGGTTTGCTATACGTTTTTTTTTATATTTATAAGATATCGTATGAAGGTATATTTTTGACTAAAAAATGAAATTTTGAATTCGGAAGTTTTTCTTAATTTCACTTTTTGTGTCCCTCTAGGGGCAAAAAGTGATAAAAAATCTTACTTCAATGTGCTCATAATTGGGTATATTAGCAGAAATAATTGACAAAAGTTGATGTATTTTTAGAAATACCTTTAAAACAACAAAGACTTATAATCCAAACACTCTTTTTACAACAACAATGTACAATTGATTTTTTATATGGTCAAAAGGAGGGTAAATGGGAATTCGGATCATTATTCGGGGGAGGTAACTTTTACCCCATTTATCTCAGAAAAACGCCTAGAAAGGTGGTCCAATATTTATACCAAAGAAAGGGTATATATTCAACAGTAATATATTTAAAAAATAGCCATTTTGGATTCGGAATTATTTTTGGGGTCAGGTGTCCTAACTAATATTAAGCAATAACGGTACATTATTTGAATTATTTGTATACACGAGGGCGTCAATCGTAGATTCAAGGGTCAAAATGCAGTTTACAGGCGAAGCGTAGCGGAGCCTGTAAACGGATATTTTGACCATCAAAACAAGATTTACACTCCCTGGTATTCAAATATTGTAGTGTTATTGCAATTTCAATGCAACAACACCATTTCATGTTTTTTTTCTTCTGTATTTGTAACTATTTTAGAAACCAGACTAAACAAGGAACCAGCTTTTTCTCAGGTGTAGATATGGTGGATTTGACGGTTAGTTTTGAACAATCAAAACCTTCGTTATATAAATGTTGCATGACATTTCATTGATTCCTTCTACAAAGATGACCTCGTAAGCGTAACCCCTTGGAGACCACTTGATTGATTTTGATGAACAGATACTATGTGAAGAAATATAGTTATTGTACAACACCACAACGGTAGATAATTTAACATTTCATTTTTTAGGAAATGTGTAGGACTTCATGCGACTTTATGGTTTGTACAGACATCTCAAGCATCTGCGGGGGTATCAATAGTCCGTCAAGAACAGTTTATATTTTCTATTTTCTAATATATTATTAGCTTGCTTTTTGGTATACTTTTTGATTACTAGGTCAAAAATTTATTGATTACCAAGGTAAAAATTTAATGATTATTTGATTACCAAAGCAAAAATATAATGATTATTTCCTAGGACCCAAANCCCCAAACAACGACAGTGGAATACCGAAGGAACACGGGAATCGATGACCAGAAAAATTAAAGTCCAAAGACATGGCAAAAACGGCAAATGAGAAAAACAAAGACAAAATAAGAACATAAGACAGGCACAATGCACGGAAATAAAAAGACGACATTAAGAACTAAAACACTCATAGTGTGAACTCCCATGAAAACTGGTAGTGACATCAGGTAAATTCTTTATTTAAAAAGGGTAACCTAATTAGTTCAAGACCCATCCTAGCTGCGGAACCGTTGCTCTAATGGTCCTTGTGCTGATTTTTTTTAATAGTTGCGGAGCATAGACCTACAAATTTCCCCTTATATAAAACTTGCGACTCTTGCGACACGAATTGTGTCCCACGTTTCTTGGAGTTATTTGACAACCAGACGCCAAGTACGCGTACCAGAGTGTGTTCATTTCGTTTCCTACAACATTTTTCTAATACTTACAACATTTGATTATTCAAGGTGAGTCATAATTTTTATTTATAAAGTAAATTGTTCGAATATAAATGTAATCCCGCCTACTTTTGTGGCTATTTTGAATAATGCAGTCACGTGACATTTTGATAGACGGTAATAAATGCCAGGTTATGTCCGGAACGGATATCTCAAAATTCAACAGGGATATTTTTTAAATGCAGTAGAATTAATTATTCTCGTTCCTAATGAGATTGATGTCAGCAAGATGGCCGAAGGTGGTATGACCCCAACGATGACGTTTGTTATGATAATGAGCAGGAAATGAATATTTATTCGTAAATAAATATAGAAGGTTGCGAATAAACATTTAAAGAAACGAAATACATAAATTAGACTGCCTCCGCTTGGCGTCCGGTTGTCAAAAAACTCACACAAACCTGCGACAAAATTCGTGTCGCAAAATCGCAAGTTTTATATAGGGGAAAATCCGTAGCTCTATTGTCCGCCAAATCAGAAAAAAATAACTCAGTGTACTCACTCCATTCATGAGTTCTCGCCAATCTGTCAATCATTGATTAATGATTAATGTACAAACTACTTTATACACAAGTATGTGTATTACGTCACAAGAAATTAAATTTTGTTTACATTTATCGGAGAGTTGTTTATGAACAGATATATCATGATAAGGAGGGGTATTTTTGGCAAATTCATCAACGTTCATGAATATCTGTTTAATTGAACCGAATGTCTCTATCATTAAAGCGCACAGATGACTTCGGGACAAATACCACTGTGAGGTGTAATTATACAATAAACATGACATATTTGATATTTATATATGACGAAATTCTTGACGACGATATAGATAAACTCTTTGAACATGGGTTCAGGAAATCACTCCCCTTTAGCAATCACAAACTTTCTACATTTAACATTTTCTTTACAATTTGGGAGGCATGGGGGCAAAGAACAGCATGATATAAAACTTGTGAGACATTTGTATTGGCTCAGATTCCAAAGTTGATGAGTCTAAAGACAGAAAGACAGACCAAAACTTGCCAGGGAGATGATCCAAATAACAAAAAACAAATTAAAACAGCCCGGGTCCATGAAGATAAGAACCGTTGTCCAGTGAGAGCATTCAGAATTTTCAATAGCAAGCGCCATGAAAAAAATGAAAAAATCAGATTCACCATTCTTTTTATCAATAAATCATATGAGAAATAATACTGGTTCCTGGTTAAAGGAGTGTCCTATTGGAATAAACACTATTTATGGACTGGTAAAAATTATGGTAAAATCATGTCCAACAATTAGTAGTGACAAGAAGTTGATAAATCACAGTGCCCGAAGACACCTTATACACAAATTACAGGAGCATGTTATACAAAATACTGAGATCGTTCAGATAAGTTGTCACCCTCACATTCAAAGCATAAACACTTATTCTTGATTAAATGAGCACAAACAAAGAAAAACATCTGAAGTTATACAAGATGCAAATGGTTCAAATGAAAGTACAAATAACTGGTTGGTTGCCAAAATCTACGACATGTAGTAAATGTACATGCAACGAAGTTACTTATCCATGCCAAACCAAGTCATGGATAAGTAACTTCGTTGTATGTACCAAGAATAATATTCTTCCGCAATCGCAAACAAACGTCTTACTTTCAAGGCAGTACGTATAGATATGGTGGAACATTTAATTTTGTAAACAACACAAGCAGCAAAACTGGTATTGTACAAACGTCAGATATCACTATCGTCTCCTTTAAATGGGTCGCCTACGAAATGATTCAAAAGGATACTCCCACTGAATTTCAGTGACAGTGATTCCGAGTAGACTTCATCTGAACTTGATAAAACACAATTTTTTCTCATTTAAATGTTACTGTGTTTATTTGAAAGAACATTTGATTATCCCCGCACTTTCGAAGAAAGTTCGGGGTTAATGTTATACCCTCCGTCTGTCCGTCCGTCCGTCCGTCCGTCCGTCCGTCCGTCACACTTTTCTTGTGACTCAAACTCCTCCTACATTTTTGGATTTAGGGATTTAATTTTGTTGTAGAATTGTTGCATATAGTGTGCAGATGCGCAATAAGCTTTCGGATTTTCGATATTGGTCTTGGTGCAAACAAGAGGCCCCATGATGTCAATTTTTACACATGTGGCATGTGACACAAACTCCTCCTACATTTATGGATTTAGGGATTTAATTTTGTTATAGAATTGTTGCATATAGTCTGTAGATGCGCAATAAGCTTTCGGATTTTTGATATTGGTCTTGGTGCAAACAAGAGGCCCCATGATGTCAATTTTAACAAAGACCAAAAGATGTGGATTAGACACATGTGGCATGTGACGCAAACTCCT
>MJUU01006917.1:72829-111733 GCA_002080025.1 Modiolus philippinarum
TCAAAGACCACTTATTTTTTGGAATTCTACCTAGCAACCATACTTAAATTGTTTATTTAGTTTAGGAAAAACATTTTCATCAACTGGATTTCAAAAATATTTATTCCAATTTTGGTTAATTTCCTGAAAAGCTCAAAGACCACTTATTTTTTGGAATTCTACTTAGCAACCATATATCCTAGAATTCTTTTAGTAAAAATAATGACTATCAATAGGCAGATTTCAAAGATAATGAAAAAAAATTATGCCAAGGGTGTATAACTACTGTTTTCTGTGTCAAACAGGGAGTGCGGGGATAGCTGTCGTTTCCGACAACATCTAGTTTTTGTTGCAAAGGTTCTTCATTTCTGATCAAATATTAGTACTCTGATTTAATGCTCAAAGCTTCAATTTATCCTATTGTAACATGATTGTCCATACAAACAATACCCAATGATTTAGGCCATCATAAAAAAAAAATTCCTAGATTCTCGGATAGGGACGAGTTGACCTGCTACCGCACAAGTAAATGATTATTTCAAAATTTTACATGTTACGTTTTAAATAATGAATCTGTCACAAAAACTGCTGAGTCAGGGATATATTCAGCCTTTGTTACTTTCGTCCCTTCAGAAATTCTATGGCCGTCACCACGACGTCATAGATAAATATGAAATGTCAGTGTCACAAATAAAAACTGACATTTTCAGCTAGATTCGCATCTTCCCGGATTTGAAATTACCGGTTTTGACTTTACCCTGGATTGACCAACTGACAGTGTGACGGGTGCTGTGCACAGAGCAGGACATGCTTACACTTCCGGGCCACCTGATGTCGCTCTAGGCTTTTATGGGAGTTCACACTGTCAGTGCTTTAGTTTTCAGTGCTGTCTTGTTAAATTTTAGTTTTGTCTTCGTCAGTGATGTTTGTGATACCGATTTGTCCTTGTCTGTGTTTGAATACTAAAGTGATTACAATAGCTTTTCAAAATTTCACCTTGGTACTGTTTGAGGGTTAGAAAAGTTACACGTACCATGGCTCTCAATTGGTTTTGTCTCAGGATTAGAAAATGACAATAACCAATCAGTAACCTAGCAGATCTTTCAAATATATGCCTCACTGACCGTGTGACGGGTGCTGTATACAGAGCAGGACATACTTACTCTTCCGGAACACCTGATGTCACTCTTGTTTATTGAGAGTTCACACTGTTAGTGCTTTAGTTTTTTTTGTGTTGTATATGTAATGTTCGTATGTTTTGTTGGCATGTGGTGTCTTTGGTCTTCCGTCTTTTGGTTTTCTTGCTTTTGTCCTGTCTCTGGACTTTGATTTGTGTAATTTTTTGCTTTGTTCCTTCGGAGTTCTACTGCCGTTGTTCTATATAGTAAATAGGATAATGAATTAGATATTGTAAATATGAGATCACTCGTGACGAAACACGCTTGTGATTAAACTCGCCCACTTGTTTGATCACTGCGTTTTTCGTGACTTTCGATATTCACAATGTCTAATAAATTACCCTTTATTTTTTTCACGATAATTTGTTAATAGTACACGATCATAAAAAAACAAGTACTATCTGAAAAAATTTGGTCGCCAAAGTAGTATTTGAAATTACAAAACTGTGCTATCCTCTAGCTTATTAAGAAACATCGGTAAATTATCTCCCTGTTTTAAGTCAGTTAATTATGGTTAAAGTGGAGCTAATTATCTGACGTCACGGCGTCAGACATTATAAGAATCAGAAAAAGCACATCCGGAAAGGCGTCCATGTTCGCATTGCACTTCAGTAAAGCGTCCATTTTTGCATTTCATGACAATCAATAAAGTGTAACATGTTCATTTGATTAATATCATTGCAAATTGATAAATTAACACTAACGATCGTGATTTTCATTTATTGATTTTTCCGCGATAATATTTTAAATGACATAATATACAATTCTTTAAGCGTGTTGTTGCCATATAAACACGCATTATTTTCTACATTAACACTTTAGGAAAGTTATTATACTGGTTTTGTCGGAATAAAAGACAAATAAACCAGTTTGTTTATTAAGTATGTCCTTCATATAAATCAAGAGAACCGCAACTCTGGAATTATATTGTAAGTTTTGTTTGGTTACCGTTACGAATATGAAGCTTGGAAATTCTGGTTAACCATCCAACAAAATATACCTTTTATTGTCTATGTACAAGAAAACTGACGTCAGACTATAGCTTTTTGGAAAGCTTACATTTGTTTTAATTAGCATAACAATAGCCTCTTTTGATATTGAAATTAAAAATTATCTTCTCTCTGACTATATAATTTTCTTGGTATAGGGAGATAACCTTATTACAGTGTTTTCCAACAAAAGGATAAAAACATTTGGTTGAGAAAATATGGCAATAAAAGTCAAATGATCCTTTGAATGATTCCTCGAACAACTTCGAACATGTCTGTTTAAATTTAACCGTGACCTCGTGAACATTTTAGCATTTTCAATAAATCTCAATATCAATTATTTTATCGGACAATCTTCATAAACAGAAAACTATAACATGTGAATTATTTCAGATATTCTTATTTTCTAGATACCTCCCGTCCCTCCTTTGAGCTCGGGCGGTTGGGACGACGGACGCAATCAAGAACTGTCTTTTATTTACTTTCTTTAAAATCCAAAACCTACAATTGCGAAGACCATAATGCTTTATCATAGACTGTTTAAAATTATATGTTACAAATGTTTAAACAAAAGAACCATGACTATTTAAAATTATACGTTACAAATATTTAAAAAAAATAAACCATATATTTATAAATATTAAACACTTTAATTTAAAAAGACAGGATTTATGTCTCTATGCATGTTATGTACTTAGATAATTAGAATGATATTGATTGAAAGCCATATCAACGGGTCGATTCTATATGTATAGACTTGGCTTGACATTTAGATCATATTGGTTTGCTCTCCATCAGTTTTTAAACATCTTTGAGTTTATGGTCTTCCAAACGTTGAGAGTTTATCTGCATTGAAGAGACATAAATTGTCGAAATGCGCATAATATGTAGAAACAAAATTCACAGTGATTTCGGTATTTACTTTTTTGTATGGTTAATAAAAGGATATGGAGTAAATGCACATGAGACAAAGTCTCTACAAATACATGGTAAAAAACAAGCAAAGGAACAACGCTTTTATCGTTGTTCTTCATCTTGAAGTCACCATGAGGCCTTCAACAATGAGCTTTGCTCATACCTCATAGTTAGTTGTATAGCTAGATTTTATAAGTTGTAACAAGTGCCTATGATTGGGTCCTTTCTGGGCTTATTATGTATTCAAATAATAATGATTACAAATGATGTGTCACCATTTCTGAGATTTCAAGAATTACAACTGGATTATCAATATAAGTTGCTTAAATTATACTTACTGTAGATTGCCAAACAACAAATACATGTAGATATGAACATATTTGTCCCTGATATTGGAGTATGCACGGGAATGAATTGATAGGTCATTCCATTGCGTCGTGTTCTAAAAATATTCATTGACAGGATAGAGTCATTTTTATTTAAAGGCTCTGCTTGTGTCGTTTATCGTCAGAATTACATAATACAGTTTTGAATTTATATTTTCTTTCACTCAGTTGTAGAAATTTTTACAAAAAAAAAAAAAATGTAACTGAACATTCGAACAATCCTAAAATTGCAGCAGTATCCAATCAGAAAACAGATAATATTAACTGCTTTAACAGTTGCTACACTGAAGCGTCCATAGCTACAAAGGTCAAAAGCAGCCGTAAACGACTTCGTCGAAAAATATACTAGATAACCCTTCCCGTCTCAAGTAGTGGAAATATATCTATATTGTTTCATGTAACATATGTGCCCATAGAATTCACAAGACACTTATCGTTTCGAAGATAGTGATCTATCAAGAGGAAATCTTTTAGTCACACTAAAATAAAAGCGTTTATCCTGCAATGCGCATATTTATAGACGAATACGACCCGTACGAATATTTTTTTCGTTTTCGTAGGGTAGGCTGGTAGTTGTTTACTTTCTATTTCGTCCCACTTCATTTTAAATTACAGGATAAAAACAACATACAAACATTGTCGGAGATATAAAATTTATTAAAACAGGCGAGAAATTCTTGGTAAACCTTGCATTTTTACCCGTTTCTTAAGCTCGTCAAATTTTTACATTTTCCGACATACTGGTTTGCGAGTAGCCAATGCAACAATGATGGTACTGACAATGGACTGACAATCTTAGTGCTGACAATGGACTGACAATTTTACATTTTCAAGTAAATATATACACTGAAATGCTTTAGACATAAAGTTTTCAAGCACCAGACTTGAATAAAATGTACATAAAATTAATATAAATCCTGGTTATTTATTTCAGAAGATGAAGAGACAAACAGTGACAAAAACAGGGCCATTGAAGAAGAAGTGTTATTGGGTAAAAGAAATTTTTAGAACCAAAAGTTTCATTATCTATTACATGCATTGACGTGATTTTTTATACCTCAAATTCAGTCTGTATCTCTTTTATTGCATGAAAATCTATTTAATAAAAACTATTATAACTAATCCCGAATTCTGATTATCAAAATATTAAACTTGTCGAACTTGTAATCGATCAACGGTTGTGCGTATTCTGAAATGCGTCATTTTTGAGATACGGAACAGCAGACTTTTATGGGCATAGTTGTAGGCATGGAAGCTTCGGGTTTCAGCTTGAGCTTAAGCTCAGGTTCTCGTCTTATTTCATTGCCATTTCAGATATAAAGTTTACCAAAACAAGTCTTCAAATACACGACAAAAAGGAGAATTAAAGCGAATTTTGATGTCATTGAAACATATTTATCTTTGTTAACAAAATATCAAAGTTACTGTTAATTTATTTTCTGGATATGCGCATTTCAACAACTTATGTGTCATCAGTGCAGATCAAAAACAAAACATTTGGAAGTCTATTAACCTAAAATCACGTTAAAGCTGATAAAGAACAAATAATCAAAGGGATCTTAATAGAAAGGCCAAAATTCAGGTAATGACAAAGCTTTGGATGAGAGAGATACCCTTAGATTTAAACAAAAGTTTCTAAACAATCGGTTTTAGGTCCAGCACCGAATTACTGACCACTGGATTGGTGAATAACCTCGGGGCCGAACAGTCCACCAGCAGAGACATCAGCCCAGTGGAAATAAATAAAAAATACCGAATTTACTTAATCTATTTTCTGCATATGCGCATTTTGACAACTTATGTCTCATCAGTGTAGATCAAAACCAAAACATTTGGAAGTCCGTTAACCGAAAAACACATTATAGCTGATATAACCACAAAGACATCAACAACAACATACAACATCAGGACGTCACAAACAAAAGACTAAATACGGGAAAACAGAGGCAAAATCTACTAGTAAAACAGTCAAACCAAGTTCACAAAAGCAGTATGTTTAGTCATTTTTGGTGTTATTTGGTCTCAACAAGACATCTTTCGACTATATGGTCATCCACCTTTTTATGTGGTCTGCATTATATTGATTTGGCTTAAATTGCCATGGAAATGCAGATTCTTTAAAAATGATCACTTCTGCACATAGAAGTCGACATTTCTAGCTGTTAAGTTTAAATCATTCCTAAATTTCCCGTCCTATTCCAGTTAATATGCAATGGGACCAGTTATTTGAAAATCCGAAGGATAAACAACGAGTCTCCAGTATGTGGAAGTAAAAACATAATATAACAATTCTTGCCCCTTGCAGTTTAATTTCTCCAGTTTTTCTCTATCTTGCTGCGAAACGGCTACAGTCTCACTGAAATTCTTTTGGGACAATCAGTTACCACAATTGTATTATATGCAAGTAAAAATGCATATTAGATTGTAGAATTGTGACAAGCGAATACAGACGCAATTTAGACAACACATAACTCAGAAAATCGGAAATTGATATAGAAACAACACAGGTTGTAAAATTAAATGACAAGCAATGATATTTTAATGCTAAAAAATTTTAATTTTCACGTATAGGTACATTGAAATGCTACATACATTGGATTATTGTTTTATGTGAGGTTTCCTGTTATCTTCTTTTCACAACTGCATAAAACTAATCCCAATCATTTATTTTAGGAGATGAAAGAACCATTTATGATGAAAACATGGACACTGAACAAGAAATGGAGTCAGGTAAATGAAATTATTCCCGTCGTTGATGGACGGTAAAAAAGTACTAGCAGATTTTCACATTAGTGGCCTCATTCTTTCAAACACATCTGTTATTCTGCTTTTATTGGTTATTTGTTCTCTATCATTTTTATACTCTATACATTTTTTCGATTTATGGTTTTCCAAATATTTTTATTTAATTTGCACTGAAGAGACATAAGTTGTCGAAATGGCCATCTGATGAAACTAAATTTACAATTACTTCGGCTTTTTTTCATTAGTTACATTAATTTAACAACTCTCAACAACTCTCAACTCTTCAGATGGTATATTAGTGCCAAGATTGTGATGTCTTCTAACCGTTGCCGCGCAAAGATTCTCATGTTTCATATGTTTTCATTGTCTTATATCTAGAGTTAGCTGTAGCAAAACATTAAACTTCGGTATTTTGTTATTTTTTAACACTGAGTCGATGCCTCTTCTGTTGGACTGTTAGTTCCCAATGGTATTCACCAACCCAGTAGTCAGTACATCGGTGATGATCCGAAAACCTATTTCTTGTAAACTATGGCCTGTCCTTGAAATTTTAATTCATTGTGGGTATTTCCTATTATCTTTTCTTTTTATATTTTATTAAGAAACTTGTAATTTCTTCATTTTTGAAAATTTGCTTAAAACTAAGGAGTATCTTCCTCGTTCAAAGCTCTGTCTTCGGCTTATTTTGGCTTTCCATTTAAATTATATTGCTTATTTGTTCACTTTCAGCTTTTATAATTTTAATATTAGTGTTTTTTCCTGGATTGACTCACTCACAGTGTGACGGGTGCTGAAAACAGAGCAGGACATGCTTACCCTTCCGGAGCACCTGATGTTACTCTCAGTTTCACTGGAGTTCACACTGTGAGTGCCTTTGTTTTGAATGTTGTGATTTCTATTTCTGTGCTTTGTGTCTGTCTAACGTCATTGTTTTGTGTCTCGATAGTTAAATTTTCAAATATTTCAAACGCTCAGCAAGCTTCGCGTTTCAAAATTTGAAAATTTAACTATCTCTAGTGCAGAAATATCATTTCTCACTCGATGCAGTTGTGGATTCTATATTTCTCCCACCTCGGACTACGGAATCCACTGATTTCGCAGTGCAAGATTTTTCTTTCTCCCACCTCGGACAAGGGAATCCATTGTTTTCGCGGTGAAAGATTTTTCTGTCTTACACAGGGGGTGTAAGACAAGCTACACGCGTATATTCCCGCCAATATTTATATCAAATCAATATACAAAGCTTGGTCCACACGAACCGAAAAGTATATAATTGAAATTATTAAATAGTATATTGACTACCTTAGAACGGCAAAATTTGAATTAAAACACATCAAAATTGCCTAAATCGATGGCACCGAAATAACCCCAGACTCCATGCTTTATGACGTCTTGAAAAGGAAGTAATTCATTGATATCAACAGGCGTTTCGACGGTTATTTATTTGATTTTTTGGATGCTGAAGGGAAGCAAATAATCAAACACCAGTGTGAGTGTCAGACAAAAACATCCCAGACACCCTCTGGTAAGATTTCTAGCGTCTCTGACTCAGTAGGCTTCGTCCCAGTACTTGAAATCTTATCCTTGTGTGTCTGAAATTTTTCTGTCTGACCTTCGACCTGGTGTAAGATTTTTATAGTCTTAAACAAGGGGTGTAAGACAAGCTACACGCTTATATTCCTAAAACAATATACTCATTTTAGTCCACATGAATCGATAAGTATAATATGACAATAGGGACAACATATGGAAGGGCGTCAAGAGGAAAGTCACTATTTCGGGAAGGTCACAATTAATTCGGAAATGTTATATTTCAAAGCCATAGGTTCAGTAATGTCACAATATCAACATTCTGTAAATTTTGCATTTCATAAGTTCAGGATCGTCATACTTAATTTTGTTAAACCTATAATGACACCTAAGTCGTCTTCTACATGTTATCCTATTGGTCATCTTTTTATACGAAGATAAAGCTATCTAAATGTAAACATCAATACAGCAGGTTGAATTCAAAGAGTTGTACAGTGAAAAATATTGCTTTTTTATCTACTTAATATTTTTATTCTGCATACCTTCTCAACAGTCTGCTAAAACAAAATTAAGTTGCAGTATACATGGTATACATCATACGAAACAACAGAAAACCATGCAGATTTTCTTGATCAGTGTATCAAGTCTTATCATTAAAAACAGGCTCTCTACATATAGAAGGGCTTGACGCCCTTTATAATTGAAAGTATTAAAAAGTATATTGACTTCCTTAGAACAGCAAAATTTAAATTAAAAAAAAACATCATACACATGTAAACATTGTAAATACCCAAATCGTTGGCGCCGAAATAACCCCGGACTTGGACGTGTGCTCCATGCTTTATGTAGTCGTGAAAATGGAAGTCATTAATGGCGTTTCGACGGTAGTTTATTTACTTTTTTGGATGCTAAGGGGGAGAAAAATAATCAAACATCAGTGACAAGTTCAGGCAAAAAATCTCAGACACCTTCGGGTAAGATTCTAGCGTCAGCAAGCTTCGTCCGAGTCCTTGGGTGTCTTAGATTTCTATGTCTGACCCACGCCCTGGGGTCTTCTAACCGTTGCTGTGCAACGATTCTCCTGTTCCTTATGTATCTATACTTTGCTGCAACAAAACATATAGTGCAATTCAATTGTACTGTTGTATTTATGAAAAGACGTATCCGAGTCTATTTTAAACGAAACTACTGTAGAAGAATCAAAAGCAGACCTTATGACATGTATAAATAAAAGACAACTATAATAACTTTATTTTGGACGTTGTCATCTATACTAAACGCTGTCTATTTGAAAAAGAGAATTTCTATTTTATTCTCTTTTTTAAAATTAAATTTCGTTACATTTCTGCATTTCTTGGATATTTTCTACAAAATAACTATACAAGTGGGGCAATTGCCCCGCAAGATGTTGACATAATGTGTTGAAATTATCCCCAAAAGAATGAAACTTTTTGTAAGTATTAAACCACCAAACAAAATACTAATGAATAAAAACTTCCAACCTTCCGCGGGGAAATTTCCCCGCATTAAGCATCACCACATGAGGTTATAATACATTGCTGACATTGCTTAAAATCCAAGCGGGAAAATCTCACCACGACAATTGAATTAACCAACTTTTTACTTGAATGCTGAAGAATTAATTACTTAGTATGTGCCATGTTGAGTTTCATTGGGGCAATGTCAATACCGACAAAGCTGGTAGTTACGATGAATTCGAAAACTATTCGGTGGGGAAATTTCGCTAGAAGGTGAACAGCTTTTCATGCTTCATCCTCGACATTAAAATATAATTGCACTATATTTAATCTGATGAAGGTTTTTCTAGAACCACTGCGGGGAAATTTCCCCGCGCGAGTTCTTGACAAATTTTCATCGCATAAATGAATTGCTGAAAATTAAATGAGTGGAGAAATTTCCCCGCAGGAGATCTTGACAAAATTAACTCAAGCAAAATTTTGACATGCTGAGAAAGGTCTGTGGGGAAATTTCTCCACTAGCGTCAGTAGTATTTGCAAAAAAAAGAAAAGAAAAAAAATATACAGGAAATTTTTCGAATACATGCAAATATATATATATAAATATTGTTATATGTAATGTGTAATATTTTGATTAAAAGTTGAATGAGATAATTTTCAAAACACGACAGGAAATATAAATTGTCTATAGCATGTTTTACATTATCTTGGAGTTGTTGAAGATATTTAAACACACAATATGACGTTCTTTGGGATATTGCAACATAACAAGCAATTGATTATCAAAAGTATTCTCGAATTTAGTAACATGCATCAGCATAATCTATGCATATCGTTTTAATTTAATCTTGAAAATAACATGGGGTTAATATATTCTTCTAAGTTTCTGACATGAAAATAGAATTATAAGAGTATACTATATATTATATAATGTAATAAATAAACTGAAGGATACTGATGTATTGTATATTTTGGGTTTTTTTTTTCTTAAATGATAATTTTATCATAAGGACTGAGATAATTAACTTGGTTTTGTAGGTTGTATTTTGCAGATAATATATCTATGGCAATAGTTTACTGCAATAGTCTTTCAGAAGAGTTTGTTTTACCTTTAAATGTAAATCTCATAGAGACTTTAACGAAACATGAGGCGTATTAAGTTTGCAGTTGCCAGGGCATTTTGTACCATAAATAAACAAAAACTGACATATTTTATGTGAAGAAATCTAAGTTGTCACAATTCTTCATAAATTATTACAATGCATTTCAATCGTATATGAGAATGCAGATTATTCATTCCCCTATCCACTACAAACGCATTTTAGGTGTCAAACCACCAATTCAGCCAATCAGAGCTTAGAACATATAAGAATATAGTTCTTTTAAAATCTAAATATAACTTTGAATTCTTACACCTTTAATACACCTTTAAAAATAAATGTCGGAATGAAATAAATGATACACCTGTTTGAACATATATATATATCAGGCTTATTTTTAGACCAAGATTAATTGACTAGAACGATCCTTTGAATACTTATCATAGGGGTTTTCCGGTATACTATGAATGCGTGATGTTTTGGTCGCAATCGTGTATATCTATAGATAGGGTTTTTCCAACCTTCGGGACTCTCTTGGAAGGCTTTAAAGGTATGCTGAAATTTTGATATGATGTTGAGATATGCACCTTTCGGAAAATATATGGTTTCATACAGGTCAAACTTAAGATAAATTGTCCAGACAGATTTGAATATGGCAATTTTATCACACGGTATTTACTCTCCCAAGAAAGGTGTGATGGGTTCATCAAGTGCCAACGCTAAAACTAAAACTAAAACTAAAACTAAAACGCTAAAATGTAAATCAATGTAAATGTTCAGTCCCCTTTACAAATCAACATCCAGCAGATTTTGTTATAAGTCGATTTTATCAAGGAATTAGTCATACTTACCTGCAGTCTGTAATTAAAGGATGGGTCAATAAGGTCAAAGTTTGCTCATTTTTAGCGAAGTTTTCACATGCATTTAAATAGAATGCGCTGTAATGCGAAACACCGATAGGAATTATTTTCAGAGCTTTTATCCATGAGAATTTAAAATTTTTTTTTGTAACTAGATTGTTTATGATAAGATCTATTGGTTACGACGATAAATGTATATACTAGTATCTGAGTTCCCATGTTTTTTTTAGTTTACAAAATTTCTGTAATAAACATTATATAAGGAAAAAGGGGGTTTATTCGCTGCAAAGAGGACTAAGTACTACGTTTCGTATTAGTTAATTAATTATGTCGTATCAAAGGAAAATCTGTAATATGACTGTTCCGACAAAAAAAATAAAACGGTATTCAACTCTGTATATTTCAAATGCGCAATTGCATTGCCCAGCACAACAGTGTCTATCTACATAAAACGTTGAATCAAAGTTAGTAAATTGATATTATATCAATTATATCAGTGTTTTGAAATTTTTCTGATAAATGTTTGGACATGCAGTTACTTAGATGCAGATACTTGTATTTCCTATACGGTTGGTAGAGATTAACAAGTCAATTGTACATCACCACATAGCCATCTTTCGATAAAATGCTTCTCCTCAAGATCCAGTGTAGCTGTTAACAGATCTGTATTCTACAAGATGTGACTATTAGACTTTTAGAATAATCCTGTAACATCCATGACACGGATAGTTTGTCTGCACTTGTAATCGGCCTGCCGGCCACGGACCTTGGCTTGATTACTTGTGCAGACAAACTATCCGTATAACGGGTGTTAAATATACGGATAGTTTGTCTGCACAAGTAATCGAGTCAAGGTCCGAGGCCGGCAGGCCGAGGACTTGACCTGATTATGAGTGCAGAAAAACTATTCGTGTCATGGATGTTACAGGATTGTTCTAATAGTCTAATAGTCACATCACTTTAGCTGCTGACAAGGGACGAGCGAGATAACTATTAGGGATCACACTTGTTTTTAAGCTAATATAAATGTATATTGTAGAATACAGATCTGTTAACAGCTACATTGGATATTGAGGAGAAACATTTTATCGAAAAATGGCTATGTGGTGATGTAGAATTGACTTGTTACCACTGGTTATTGCTCGAATAAGTGCTGAAACTTTCTTCTTGTGTTAATCTCTACCAACCGTATAGGAAATACAAGTATCTGCATCTAAGTAAGTAACTGCATGTCCAAACATTTATTAGAAAAATTTGAAAACACTGATATAATTGATATAATAACAATTTACTAACATTGATTCAACGTCTTATGTAGATAGACACTGTTGTGCTGGGCAATGCAATTGCGCATGTGAAATATACAGAGTTGAATACGGTTTTATTATTTTTTTTTTGTCGGAACAGTCATATTACAGATTTTCCTTTGATTCGACATAATTAATTGACTAATATGAAACGTAATGTTTAGTCCTCTTTGCAGCGAATTAACTCCCTTTCTCCTTATATAATGTTTATTAATGAAATTTTGTAAACTATTTCCGTAAAAAACATGGTAACTCAGATACTAGTATATACATTTAACGTCGTAACCAATAGATCTTATCATAAACAATCTAGTTACAAAAATATAAAAAATTCTCATGGATAAAAGCTGATGGATGTTAATTTGTAAAGGGGACTGAACATTTACATTGATTTACATTGAAATAATTATTTTTGTTATGTTTTGTTATCATGTCCTCAATGGACCCTTGATTGGTTAATAAAGCATATTCTATTCTATTCTGTTCTATTCTATTCATTGATAAGTTTTAGCGTTGGCACTTGATGAACCCATCACACCTTTCTTAGGGGAGTAAATAACTTGTGATAAAATTGAGCCAAAAATACGTTTGTAGTGGATAGGGGAATTACTAATCTGCATTCTCATATACGATTGAAATGCATTGTAATGATTTATGAAGAATATTGACAACTAAGATTTCTTCACATAAAATATATCAGTTTTCTTTTATTTATGGTACACAATGCCCTGGCAACTGCAAACTAAATACGCCTCATGTTTCGTTAAAGTCTCTATGAGATTTACATCTAAAGGTACAACACACTCTTCTGAAAGACTATTGCAGTAAACTATTGCCATAGATATGTTATCTGCAAAATACAACCTACAAAACCAAGTTAATTATCTTAGTCCTTATGATAGAATTATAATTTAAGAAAACCAAAAATATAAAATACATCAGTATCCTTCAGTTTATTTATTACATTATATAATATATAGTATACTCTTATCATTCTATTTTCATGTCAGAAACTTAGAAGAATATATTAACCCTATGTTATTTTTAAGATTAAATTAAAACAAAATGCATGGATTATGCTGATGCATGTTACTAAATTCGAGAATACTTTTGATAATCAATTGCTTGTTATGTTGCAATATCCCTAAGAACGTCATATTGTGTGTTTAAATATTTTCAATAACTGCAAGATAATGTAAAACATGCTATAGACAATTTATATTTCCTGTCGTGCTTTGAAAATTATGTCATTCAACTTTTAATCAGAATAATCGACATATAACAATATTTATATATGTATTTCATTGTAAGGGTACTCGTCTTGATAAGTTGGACTTTTTTCTAGTTTTCTAGTTTGATTTTTACTGTGAGTCTTTTTGTGTATTTAGTTTTTAGCCATTCACCACACACAGGGGAGGGTTTGGATCCAAGAAAACGAGTTTAACCCCACCGCAAATTTTGCACCTATCCCAAGTCAGGAATATGTTGGTGATTAGCTTGTCCGTGTCTTCTTATAAAATTTTAGTTTCTTGATATTTGGGTTATTGGATGTGGTTTGCTTCCATTGATTTATTCACTTTTTTACCTTATTGGGGCCATTTAGGGCTTGCTATATGGTGTGAGGTTCCTCACTGTGTTAAAGACCGTACGGTGACCCCTTGATGCTTTGTTTTTGGTCATTTTAACCTGGATATGGGATGTTGTCTCCTTGACATTTACCCCATTTCCTTTCTTTTTCATATATACATAATTGCATATATTCGGGAAATTTCCTGCATATTTTTTTTTTGCAAATACTACTGACGCTAGTGGAGAAATTTCCCCACAGACCTTTCTCAGCATGTCAAAATTTTGCTTGAGTTAAATTTGTCAAGATCTCCTGCGGGGAAATTTCTCCACTCATTTAATTTTCCGCAATTTATTTATGCGATGAAAATTTGTCAAGAACTCGCGCGGGGAAATTTCCCCACAGTAGTTCTAGAAAAACCTTCATCAGATTAAATATAGTGCAATTATATTTTAATGTCGAGGGTGAAGCATGAAAAGCTGTTCACCTTCTGGCGAAATTTCTCCACCGAATAGTTTCTGAATTCATCGTAACTACTAGTTTTGTCGGTTATGACATTGCCCCAATGAAACTCGACATGGCACATACTAAGTAATTAATTCTTCAGCATTCAAGTAAAAAGTTGGTTAATTCAATTGTCACGGTGAGATTTCCCCGCTTGGATTTTAAGCAATGTCAGCAATATATTATAACCTCATGTGGTGATGCTTATTGCGGGGAATTTTCCCCGCGGAAGGTTAGAAGTTTTTATTCATCAGTATTTTGTTTGGAGGTTTAATACTTACAAAAAGTTTTATTCTTTTGGGGGTATTTTCCACACATTATGTCAACATCTTGCTGGGCAATTGCCCCACTTGTATAGTTATTTTGTAGAAAATATCCAAGAAATGCAGAAATGTAACGAAATTTAGTTACCTTTAAAAAAAAGAGAATAAAATAGAAATTCTCTTTTTCAAATGACAGCGTTACTACTAAAATAATGAGACGCATTTTGTTAGCCAGGTTACTGCAGAAACAACAAATACTACAACTAAGCTTCATATATCTAAAAGTTCGGATGGTTGTGCCATTTTAAAATTTCATTGGCATATATGCAATGGTGCCTGCACTTAGCTAATTAACTTCATTAATTAATAACGGAATCGCTGTTTCCGTCATCGGTCCAAAATTATACATGCTTTATTGAATCGCGAACTGTCCATACCTGGCAAGTGAGCTGCATTTGCTGGGTCACACCCGCAAAAATGTCTATCACCCGCCGGTAAGCGTGAACCGCTGCAGGTCACCGTTTTCACCCGCAAAATTGATCAGTAGAAATTGAGCATGTCCGTTTACTGATTTGTGTTAATCAACTCAAGTATCATTCTGACAGGTAAACAAGTTATTCATACTGTGCAATGTGTGTTGATTATACCCCCATCACACTGGGCCACGATCGCACTACGACTGAGAAAAAAAATAGGATCGTGGTGCAATCGGGGTAGTCGTAGCATAATCGTAGTAGGATCGTAGAACGGTCTTCATGGTCATGATTGTCATGGAACACAAAAAAATTGAAGTGCAGTCGTAGTCAAATTTGGTCGCAGTAGAGTCATAGCGAGGTCGTGGAAAGGTCGTGGTAAGGCCTTCATGATCGTGGTAGCATCTTAGTGGGATCGTGGGATTCCAATTGAGAAGACTGAACTGCCATCACAGCACGATGCTACCACGATCTAATTACGACTATTCCGATTCTACTACGATCTCCTTACGACCGTTACGATTCTACTACGACTTTTCCACGTTCCTGCCACGACCAAAGCACGATTGAACTACGATATATAAGATCTAAGTACGAGTTCATGCCGACTTTATTGGGACTTTACCGCGATCATGCAATAACCGTACCATAATGAAGATAAAATATTGCTGTAGCAATTGGAATGATCAATCGACTGTAAAAATTGGGATACGAAACCAAAAACGTTTTTGCAGGGGTTCGTGATAAGCAAAATATCACCCTCACCTACCAAGCAACCATCTTCTATAGTTCAAAGAAACCGGACTTCTGGGCTGCATAAGTTTAATGCATTTTTAATGCAATTTGGTCCAATAATAGACTCGCCCACAAATGGGTTCGTCCATTATTGTCGTCAAGACTTATCATATCAGAAACAAAACTTCCATTATACAAACCGCGATCACTTTGTGAGCTATTACTGTAAAATGCCTTTGAAATGCACATCCCTTACCACTCCCTCTAACAGATTTTGCCATTTGAGTCAATGGTTGAATGTTGTTGCAATCAGTGAAATTTCGGGAAAATGGATAAATAGCATGTTGCATAGTATTTATATCAACTGTGGTCAAGATTTTGATGACGTCGTCGTGGAATCGTATTAAGATCTAGTAAGGGAGCAACCATTTGATTTTTAGGGGGGGGGGGCTATGGTCAAATTTAAAAAAAAGGCAGGACGGTTACCTATAGCAAAAAAAATCCAGCATGAGTATGCAAGTTAATCCAGGACAGGCTTGGAAAAAAAAAGCCAGGATAGAAGTNCCCCCCCCCCCCCCCCCCCCATATAGAAATCAAATGGTTGCTCCCTAACGTCAAGATATAATCATGGAATCGTAGTAAGGTTGGGATAGTCGTGGAAAGGTCGCAGTAAGGACTTTATGATCGTAGTGAAGTCCTCGCTAAGTCGTAATGAATGCGTAGTCGGTTCGTGGTATGATCGTAGTTTGGTCGTGGTTACATCGTAGAAATGTCGAAATTTTGCCGAATGTACCACGACCTCTCCACGACCCTGAAATTTTGCAGGTTGTAGTAAGGTCTTCATGGACGTGGCGCAGTGTGACACAGGCATTAGGGCAATGATGAGGACATGTATTATTTATATGGTAATCAGTGTTATGAGACTTTTTTTGTACAGTAAATCTTTGATTTTATGGTCTTCCAAACGTTTTGATTTTATCTGCACTGAAGAGACATAATTTGTCGAAATGCGCATATGCAGAAATTAAATTTACAGTAACTTCGGTATTTAGTTATTCCTATGGCTATACATGAGATATTGTTAATTGTTGAGACAAAATCATGTACTGGATGTAGATGATATTTTCACGATATGCAAGTGCGTCATATCTGTTTTTTATCAGCATTTCGGATTATATATACTATGTAGATAACGTAATGTCAAGGATGAAGATCTAAAAAATAATATAAAAATCGATGAACGAAAAGTAAGAATTTAGATTATATACACGAAATACAGTGAAATAAGGGCATTAATCAATCACGGAAACCCTGAAAATGAAAAGCACGCAATGCACAAAATAACCCTTATCCACCTACAATAATCATATACACTGTCAGTTACAAAGCACGATGCACAACGGACCAATTCAGAAATTGTGCGGCATCCTGGAATTGTGAGTGTTCACGACGTAGCTGATTTGTCAAGACATATTTCGCGAGTACGGAATTTCTGAATTGGTACATTATGTACATCGATGTCAGAAGGTGTCATTGGAAATTAAATATTACCAAAACGCCAAAAAAAGGCAAATAAGTCTTCGGTGAGCTAACTTGTGTCAAATTTACAGTCGGTTCTTTTAAATTTTGTTTTTCATGAAGAATTTTCAACTTTCATGAAGATTGATGAATTTTATTTTAACAAATTATTGTACGATATATTTTCTTTTTAATTTTAATAATAAAACTATTACGGTCTTTTGTATCTGTCGATATCGGTTTAAAAAGACCTCTAAATATCAATTCTATTGACTGACGCTACTTATCTGTTCAAATAGACCTCTACAAAGACCATAATTGTATAATACAAGTATCACATGAACGTCAAACATTTTTCACGATTTAAATACTTTTATATAAAATAGTTCTCACTCATGTATTTCAACCTTTTTTATGCAAATGATTCCAGTAAATATAGCTTTGTCTAAAATTTCTATATTTAAGGCAGCCATTCGTAACCCTCATCCACGGGTTTCTACTAGTTGTTTATAGAGTAATAATGAAACATTCAATTCTACCGTAGTACGTTAGAATCTTATTGTTATTATTGATACACAATAATAGCGAATTATTTCAAAGCACTAGCCTAACAATTTAGACACACTAAAATAGTGGACACATCTCTTGAAATGAAAAGCCGTCAAATACATTGGCTTAAATTAAAAATGTACAAAAAAGCATTCTGATTTTTTTTATTTATTTAAGGAGGTGAAGGAACCATTGACGACGAAGAAGTATTTTCCAGGCACACTTCAGCTGTATTGTCGGGTAAATGACTCAAACTGAACTGTACTTTTTGAAAAAAAAACTTCTTGTCTTTCAGACATTAAATACAACAAAATAAAAGCGTTTCATCTTATTGATGCCAGTCTTGTTCACAGTGCATAGGCAGTACCAGTAGTCCATTATTAGGACAGTTATGGACTGCTGGTTATGTATATATATATATATATATATTGCTTTATGGATGTAGGGAAATGTTGATGATAAAAATAAAAATTTTATTGGGCTAACGAAGTGATATAATCAGTAGTGAAAAAGCACATCAGAAATTATCAGTGCTGACAAATCTTTCTTGAATACACCTTAAAATTTATTTTGCGTGGGCCCCATTATAGTAAGTTATGTAAAAAGCAAGATTATATTTCACATTACTTTCATTTTGGTTTCCATATTTACTACGGTTATTACAAACTGTTACAAGTTAAAAAGGCAAACTGCTCACAAACTCCACTTTTGAGTTCCCTATGCAAAATACATCTATTACAAAGTGGTGTTAAGTGTATGGTACATATATAGTGTAAAACATTCGAAGTGGTTGAGCCATGAGCACAGCATGGAGTGATAGTTCGTGCTTGAACCTATACACTATCTTAATCTGAAAATCCGAAAATGTGCTTCAGGGAGGTGACGAATGAAAATGATCCCTAGTTGGCTGGTTTAGTAATTATATAACCGTAGTGAGCTTCAATACCATTGTAGTAGGTCTCGGCGGCAGAAAAGGCCTAATTATTCCACAGGTAGTTGAGACCTATGATTTATAAAAATGTCTGGACAGGTCATCATACCCACATGGTGGTTGTAACACTTATCTTTATGTTGATTATTTTCATCTGCCGATCGTACCCCGAGATAAAAGAAATCGAATATGAACGAACGACACAAGATTTGCAAAGTGTGGCTGTCCCGAGTTCCTATCGTTGTTTACGTTTGTCTTTTGTCTTATTTGTGTTTTTTTTTCATGTGTAGTTGCCTGGCAGATTGTGGCGAGTAATTGCAATCTTCAGCCATTGAAGATGTTTCCTGTTATCCATCTTTTTTCATTGACTTACATAGCGAAACAGAAGAAAAAGTGTATTTTGACCAACCTCCGAATTTTGTGTACCCCTATCTCCGTAACTGTAAAAAATAGATACTTAAAACCAATCGCTTAAGGAACACGAAGTTACCCCCGAAATGATATATACTATGAGCATTAAACGAAGGAGAACGCCAAAAAGAACAATAACTCGTAGTATTATATAAGTTGACGATTCATCCCCACTTTTTTACGCTGTAAGAAACTAAAAAGTCATACTTCATTGGTCCGTTAAAAATTTCTAATTTCAAACCCGGGGCAAACTGTCCCATTGTCCGTTTAAAATGTCGCCATAATTTTGATTCTCTTCACTCCCGCTGTGCGTCACTTCTGGTGACGTCAGACCACTCTTACATCACTTCCATACTCCAAATAATACACCACAAATTCCTATATACTACTTATCGGAAAACACATTAAAAGATTTTCTTTGAAAAACTGCTTTCCCAATTAGAATAAAACTTCGTAATGGTCCTAAGATGGTTCCCTCTAAAAAGGTATCCGGCAGATCCGTACAACAGGGAACATAGTTCAAAAATGGAACATATTGAAAACACATTCAAAGAACTTTTTCTCAGAACGTACTATTCCAATCGGAATAAAAGTAAGTCAGAATGGACTTTAGGTAGTCCCTTCTTAAAATGATATCCAGCAGGTCCGTATCTGATCTAAGATGGCCACCAGCGGGGACATAGTTTTACATTATACCCCATGGGAAAACATATTCTAATTAATATAGTCCAATTGGAAGCAAACTTAGTCACAATGATCCTTAAATTGTCCTTCCAGATTATCTGGAAGTTAGGAACCTCATCCAAGATGGCAAACATCGTAAACATAGTGTAACATTGGACCCTATGGGAAAACATTAAAAGATCGTTTCAAAAACTACTTTTGCAATTAGAATCAAATTAAGTCACAATGGTCCTGAGATGGTCTCTTCTAAAAAGGTATACGTCAGGTCCGCATCTCATCAAAAATGGCCGCCAGCTTGGAACAGAGTTAAACATTGGCCCTATAGGAAAGCACATTCAAATAAATTTTTCTCAGCAACTACTTATCCAATTAAAATAATAAAACTTAGTCACAATGGTCCTTAGGAGGTCCCTTCAAAAACATGTATCCAGCAGTCAGTACCTCATCCAAGATGGCTGCCAGCGGGATACATAGTTTAACATTAGACCGTATGCATAACACATTCAAAGATCGTCTTTTCTGAAACTTTAAGTCCAATTAGTACCAAATTCAGTCACAATGGTCCATTGAAGGACCTGTCTAAAACATATCCTTATCTAAGATGGTTGCAATTAAGGATCGTAGTTTAACATTGGACCCTATAGAATTTGCCATTCAGATCTCATGCTGCTATGTCAGCCATGGTCCAGGTGGGTGAGCGATGCAGGCACTAGAGAAACCATTGAATTAGTTATTAAGAAATCTAAATGACATAATAACAATTAACAACATCCGTGACATAAGGCCAAGAAGTGTTCTTTCATGTTTCATGTTGTTTGGAATTAAACGACATCAAGATGCCATATTGATATAGTCCTACATGTATCGACATACTTCACAAAAAAACTCCATTTAAAGTATAAAGTTTCATTTTTACTGTTCTTTTAAATAAGGAATTATTATGTGTAGTGTTGTACTGCGCACGCATTTGCGGACTCAGGGAGGGGAAACTGATATGAGAGATTGAACTAATTTTTTGAATTTTGTGGACAATCTTGTTTGAAGTTTGTGCATAACCTAGTGTTAAATGACAAACAATTGCTAATATAGCTTTGAACTTTCCTTAAGTAAGACTGGCCAAGACAGGTTCAGACTTTCTAAGTACGATATCAGGCTGGTCAACATAGTTTGAGACTCTTTCAGTAAAAGGTCAAACTGGTTGAGACAGGTCGAGATTTTAAAGCATTTGTCAGACTGTAGTCAGATTGTTTGAGTATTTTTCAATTCAAAAAGTGCCAGTTTAAGACTTTAAGTGGTCGTCCTTTTAGAGCACCCCCCTTTTATGAAGAGATAAAAAAAAAGTCTTGTTCCTCGATGTTGATCCTTATCTGTATACTGGCATTATGTACTCGGATTGAGGGTAGTATTTATAACCTGATATTCCTGTAGGATTCGATAGAAAGAAAATCCGTCGGTGACTGCATGAATGTCAGACATTGTGTGATTATTCATAGCGCTGGACAAAGTAGTGTACCACCTCTTCAATCGGGTCAGCTGCTAAAGATTTTCGTTGAACGCTATGTGGATGACCCATTTTATCAACGACACGGTTATTGGCCCGGCCCGTTAATATACTTGCCATACATGTAGATGTGCAATACGATCTCCTTCCATTTGTAGCGTATGCTAGACCTTGAAACCGCGACAGAACGGATGGGGTTTCCTTGATAAATTGCATTCAACGCTTGCAGAGTGACACTGTGCTACCGGGTTTGTTTTTAACGTTCATGACGCTTGTTAAACATCAGTACCCATGTAGCAAATTCTTTGACAATGATGTCATTCCTATCTTAGATTCACTGCTTGCGCAGATTCTATATCAGTATTGCTTCGATCTGGGCCTCACCATGAGCTTAAACATCTTGGCGAAATCTAATCCGATCCGAGTTTTGTCGAGATGTTTCATATTGCCACTTAATTTCCTGTTAGTCTCTAGCAAGTGTCACGCGCTGCATGGTTTCAGTGATCATGATAAACGCCACTTATTCACTAGACAAGATTATATCAAACGCCTCCTTGGTGTTTATAGATTCTGAGCAGATACAGAATATTGTTTAAAGACACAAATGTCTTTTTTGCATTATTCTTCAAAAGACTAACAGAGGTGTGTACACTGCTTACCAAAACCGCCCTGGCGATACATTTGGGTTAAGGACACGTACTATACAGATCCTGATCCTTACTGGTGACCGGTGTTGAATGCATCGTAAACAAGCCAGCGTGATTAATGAGGCGGGTGATATGTAACTCATACTTATTGACGAAGCTATTCTGATTAGATTCCCACACTTGTTGCAGAAAATTTCCACATTTGAAACTTATACTTGTTGCTGAGGCTTCACTTGTCAGAACTGTGTCGGCATCAACACTCTCATTTTTAAAATTTATCCAACTGTTGGCGGATACAGGTTTGCCAAATATAGCAGAGATCTTTGATTTCAGTCCAGCGCTGGTATTATTCACAGTGCCGTCCGACAAAGTGATCTTCAGAGCATCTCGCATACCCCGAATTTCCTCTTCTCTGACTTGTACGTCATATAAATTAGCAACTATGCGTTAAGAAAATCCGTTATTGGTCCGAAATGTTAGTAAGAAGATGGTGAAATAGACCATCTTTAAAGTTTGCTATGGGTGTTTTCTCGTTGTTGAAAGTCTCATGGTGACTTCAAGATGAAGAACAATACTAAACCGTTATCACGTTTCTTATTGTCATGTTTTCCTTGAGACTTTGTCTTATATGTTTATTTACCCCATATCCTTTCAATTTGTCGGAGCCCTAAAAAGTTTATAGTCTCCATATAATAATTCTTCCACAACGGCAAGTTTTCACCTGAATAATATCTTCTACATGTACAACATTTTTGCCCTACATAGAAGTAAGATACTCAATTTGCATCCTTTATTACAAATTTTCCAGAATTTTAGTCTACTCGTAAAGGCAAATTTTAGCTACGAAGTGTAATTGTCTCTAAATATTTCTTAGTATCAAGTAGTAGGATAAGGATTGGAAAGGCAAGTAATTCGCCTGTCATGGTGAAGCAATATTAACGATGCCGCATCTGCATCATAGGCCGAAATAAAAGGCAATGTTGTATCATTCAATTAGGCTCAATTTCAAGAGTTACTGTATGTAAAAGTCCTTAAAGCAATTTTTTCCTAATGATTTTGCAAAGATTTCTGTAAAGGTCGATCATGCATTCACAAAATCCCCGAACGAGGGGATCTGGTTGGTATAAATTTCCCTTTTGAACAAAATGAATCCAGACTTTCATGTAAGAAAGTATATAGTTTTCAAATACTCTGTCTCTTTACTAAAAGCAGTAAATGGCGGTAATAACAAAATTACCGGACGAGTGGTAAAGAGTCGATGTCCATGAGAAAAATCAGGTGGAAACTACCAGCAAAATTGTCGACCCCAATGGTTAAACCGGTTTTATGGCTAGCCAAACCTCCCTTATAAGTGTTTTATAAGAAGCAGGAGATGCTTACTCTACCGGTGCACCTGATCTCACCCATGGTTTTTATTGGGTCCGTGTTGCTCATTTTTGTATATGTGCGTGTCTTCATTTTCTTTTCTGTGCCATGCTCATGTTATGTCTTCGTTTCTTTGTTTTTCCGGCGTTGCCATTGTCCTTGGATTGTTCTTTTTAGACTGACGGTTCGGTTCTCACTTACTCCCTTTCCATTGCGGTAGTGTCCGGTAGCAACTCAACAGCAATTGCCATTGAAAAGTCGTGAACAGTTTTAAAAATGGTCATCCCAGTATTAAGTAAACAACAATCTTTAATCAGAGTTTGGACCAAAACTTCCATTTTTTCCACAAGGGACTGATATCTATTAAATAAAGAACTTTTTGTTATGATCCTATGAGACGGAATTTTTTGAATTGTTTATTGAGAAGGCGGTCACGGAGATAACTGTGTCTAATAAGAAAGTCTGTATAATTTGTGCTAGCTCTCGCGGAACGAATCGGCTGCGAAACATACACTCGGTAAGCAGGAGAAGCTGGAATATTACTGTCCATATTACGGAAATGGATAATTTTGAAATTAAAATCGTCCCTTTTGTCGTAAATTTTAGTACGGGGATGGCCATTTTCGTCAAATTCGAGATGTAAGTCCAAAAAAGATGTAGATCTCGTGGTTTCTGTCGTTTCCTTTATCTCTAGTTCTGGAGGATATATTAATGGAATCCATTAAGCAAAAGATGCATTAAAATGGAAAGAACATCATTAATATATCTATAAGTGAGATTGAAGGGTCTAGCATCTTTTATTTCATGATCTTTTACGAGTCTCTGAAGAAATTCAGTCATGTAAGAATATAAACTTACGCTATGGCGCATTGCTGTCTCAGCCACGAAACCACCAACGCATTTATCCTAGACCACTGCAAGGACTTTTATGTTCATGTCCACCTCAATTCCGGAGGGTGTGCCTAATGTCACTTAAGGTGTCAATTCATTGCTGTCCGTGTTGAATAATATCTTTGTAGACGTTCAGGGTCTATGAACTATATATGATGTAGGTTTCCGTGTAGAAGATGGTTGTATGGTGGTGTTGGGTCGTCTTCAACTAAGTAAATTGGAAAGTATGGGTAGATCTCGGCTTGTCAAACTACAGGTAAGTATTGCGCATGGGCACGGCTGCAAGGTTCCCCTTAGGCTTTCCCATTCATTTCAGTGCTTGTTTCTTGGTAGTGAAGCCTGTACTCTACCCACTTACGGGCGTGTGCTATTGTCTTCCCAGCCACCCCCTTCTTCGAAAGCTAGAGCTGTAGACATGTGTGCTGTGTTCAGGTCATAAAACTTATTTAGTCATTAGCTCTAGTGAAATCTCCGGTAGATTTTCGTAAATTTGAGCCCGAGATACTTGAGCTTATACCTAGATTGGCACAAACTTGTTCTCCTTGTTCAACCACTTGCTTAAACATTATGGCATAGCAGGAGCACATCCATTTCCAGATACACTTTCGTCGATGAGGGTTCTGTACAATGCCTTTCAGGGCGGCAACTCGATTTTCTGCATTTTTTCCGAAACCTTCCACATAGTAAGGGTACAAATTCTTCATAGTTGAAGTATAATCTTCTCCAGCTTTTGACCTCGATACCAAGAATGACCACAGTCCAGTAATGCCCGAATCCTTTCAAGTAGCAGGGCATCGTAGGTCGTTGACCCACACCTGATATTCCTTGATGAGTGGGAGGGTGGCGTCCTCAGCTTGTCAAACTTTTCTTTAATGATCGACTTTCCTGTTCGACATCTTCTAGATTTATTACGAAGTATTCTTGATTGCGCATGTTTATGACCCCGTGCAATGATTTCAGGTAATCTTTAGATGGGTCCAGTAGATGTATAAATTCCTGACCACTACCCATTACTTTCTCATTTTTCAAACTTGTCCTGAATGCAGCAATGGAGTTGTTTCTATTAATCTTTGCATCTTCGCAGACATTAACTTGAGGCTATCCACGAGTGATAATCACTTGTATAAAGGTTTCATTTCTCCTTCCACATTCTTGTATTCGCTTCTTTGTATCTTCGTGCTTAACGAAGTGTACTTTTAATGGTACATTTGATTTTTCAATTCTGATATTTTGAAGATTTTAACCTTACACTGGCATCCCACTGAAACTGCTAGTTTTTTGCTGCAGGTTTAAAGTTTGAGTTTTCTTTATGCTGTTTATCATAGAATGGCCGCCTAACTTTTTAAAAGTTCGGTTATGAAATATATGTAGCCGATTTTCAGTGAAAAGGGAGAGGGTGCAAAAATTAATAACATTTACAGGATTTTAATGGCCGTTGCAACATTTTGCAGTTAAACGTATTTTGTCAACACATTTTACCACTCTCTTAAGTCAAGCCAGAATTCTTTTGTGAAGTGCGTGGTGTTTTTTGATATGAGGGTCTGTCATTATAGGAGTTTCCTGTTATCTGTTTTCAACACAGTAAATTTAGATTTTTGGTGACCTGATTTGACAAAATGAGTCTCTTCAGTTTCAGGTCTGATCTTATATGAAGTTTTCAAAGATTGTTAAAACTCAAACTTCGTCAAAATATTCTATACCTATGAAATTTCTTGTTATCAATGAAAGTAGTCACTTTACTTAGTTGTAAATAAATATGGCACTATTATGTTTATTACAGCACCGTGTCAAGATGATCAGGGCAAATGGTCAAAGGAGGCAGTTCTTTTGTTACTGAACACATACAAGTCGAATACAGAAAAATTTAATAACCCCAGGATTAAGAAGAAAACCGTTTGGTTGCAAATAGCAGAGGAAATGGAATCAAATGGCTTCAATATGAATTATGGCCGTTGCGAAAGAAAGTTGTTGAACCTGAAATCCAAGTATAAAGCAGTCAAAATACATAACAGTAAATCTGGCAATGATCCGAAATCATGTTCGTATTATGCTGAATTAGACGACATTTTTGGGAAAAGTCCAGCAATTTTTCCAGTGACAACATGTGCTAGCATAGCGACTAAAACTGTACCGAAAAAATCATTGGCATCGGAAACTCCAACTGCCAAAAAAAGAGTTATGTCAAGCAATGAAAGTCAGCATATTGCTTCAAATGTTACTGGAGTAGAAACAGAAATCCACAGAGAAGAGCAGAAGTCGAAAAAAGTAAAACTATCAACAGAGGACAAATTGTTCAAGGCTATAAAAGAGTTAACGGAAAAGGAAGATCAACGAATGGAAAAGATGATGCAAATGCACACCGAGCAGATGAACTTAACAAAAAACTTTATAGAAGTTATTCAAAATGCTTTCAAGGGTCGGGATAATAATAACAATAACTGAGTCTAAATAGTTTGTTAACATGTGATCTTTCAACGACGCTTTGTTATCTCTTTCATACAGTTGTTTGTCAATTTACAATTATATTATTTAAATTTGTCAAATTTACAATTATATTATTTGAATTTAAACCATAGTCATCAATTATCGCTTCATTTTTATGCCAACATATGGAGAATTTTCTTTCGATGTCCTTTATTTCGTAAAGAACGAAGATTACGTCTACGTTCTCTGAGCTTTGATACGTTTTAACATGTTTTCATATAGTTTCCATTTTCTACTTGGTTGAGAAATGCCTACAACAATTGACTTTTTTCATGTCTATCAGATGTTCAAATTCTACTATGAAATTTCTGTAACGTATTGATAAATCCATGGAATATACAACCTTGTTCTTTCAGTGAAGTCTTTGAAAGTAAATTAACATTTGAAAAACTTATAGCTTGGGATGTATAATTTATACTCAATAAGATGGAGCAAGAAGTACATTGCCATCTAGGAATGAGAAATGGGTAGTCATTTTTGTTTAATTATGCAAGAATCGATGATGTACTACCTAAGCCGATGCTTAATTCCAAATAATATTGACCTACCACTTAAATATATTGCTGTGAAATTGAGGTCAATGACAAACGTCGTTTGCCACGCTACGACCAAATACATATCAAATAAAATTTACCTACGCTTGCAGTTATTGAGAAATAGACTTTATCAGAAAAATTAATACCTACATAAATCGCGAAATGGAGGTCAAAGACAAGTAGTAGGGTGCCCAATGTCCAAAAAGACGCTTAGTTTGCGAGTTTGGGTTAACGGAATAACACACGACTAATTTTTGTTTTATAGGTTGGAATGGTTATTAAATTTTATATTTTTCATTGTCGTAGAAAGTTTCCGTGGTCACGATTTCTGTAATTTCTCATTTTTAAGGGGTACCCTATAGCAGATTCTTAGATATGGTATCTTTAAATTTATAGAAATTAGTAAGAGTCTCCGATATCCTCATAAAAAGCTATTTTTGTGAAAGTCCAGAACTTAAATTTTGTTTTACTAGCTAGAATGTAACTTAATATACATTTGATTTTAAAATTTGTCGGTTTTAAAAATGGAATAAAAAGGGTCATGAATTAAAGACATTTTTTTTTAATACGAAATTATTTACCTGAATTTTCGAAATATTCTAATTTAAACGAAAACACGACTATCATCTGTACATATGTGCCAAAAATCATGGCTGTCATGTCTGCCATTACAGAGAAATCACCATATAAAAGCATTAAATTGCGTAAAAATCTTAAAATTTTATGTGAATCTGGAATTTTTATAGCTTGATAAATCTTGAAACGTATGAAGCGCGACAACTCTAATCTATATGAAGGTAGAATAACATTGTAGACCAAGTCTTGTGAAATTATCTTGATCTGTTGAAGATTTTCAAATTGGTCGAATTTCGAACTTATGTTTTTATATTTAAAATGAGATTTCGCTATCTATGTAGATGATATAATAGGGTTTTGGTCAAGTTTTATTGGTTTTGTTAGGTTTTATGGTAGTGCGTATTTTTCATGGAAATTTACGAAAATAATACCAAAAACAAAAAAATGATTTATTTTGTCCAAGTTTTATTCAATTTTGAAGAGGTAAGGCTTAAAAATTTAATTCAAGGTTTCCTTTAAACAATGATTCACCAAAAACTTAGAAAATATTATTCATAATAATTGAAAGTGTCCTTTATATATTTCAGGTGTAAAAATTCTAAATTTTGCACATCTCAAAAACAAATGGTAACCATAAAACTTGTTTAATGAAGATAAATGACAAATCATTATAGAAAATAAATCAACGAACTGTCTGGATAAAATAAATTTTCTTTTTTGAAAATTTCGTGAGGGGTTTGTTGGAAAAATGAAGCCAACTTTTAGTTCCGTGAAATTTTTCTTGATTTTAGGAAATGACCTTTGACCCCATTTTAAATAAAATGTGACCAAATTTGATCTGTATGACATTGTCATTTCGATGCGCCATGGTCTTGTCTTTCCAAAAATGTATAATGCAGGTGTGTGTGATTCCGTTAACCCAAATTCGAAAAAATCTTCGCTTGGGCACCCTACTAAAGTAAAATGCCGGACTGTCGTGTACTACAAAAAATACCATATTGACCTGCAATTTATAGATACTAAAAAATAGATCTAACGTGGTCATTGTACCCTGAAATTGAGGTAAATGACAAATAAAGTCATATGCCAGACTGTCTTGCAACAAACAAGGACAAATTTGCATACCAAATATTACTACCATAAAAGGTTATTGAGAAATGGATCTAATTACAAAAATATACGTGTTAAAACTTGATGCAGAGCATCAGGTCGCCCCAAAACATTTTGACGATTTAAAGTTTACCCTGGGAAACTTAACATAAAAATCCTATTTTTGAAAAAAATTTCTTTCGCACTGGATATTTAAACCTCTGACATTTTAATCAAAAAATAAAAAGGTTCTTCCAGTATCCTCCCTGTACTACAATTTCATGTAAACCGCCAAGTGGAACAAAAGCCATTATTAAAAAAACGTGTTTCGTAGATGTACAAATCATGAATTTATGGATTACTGAATAGCGAAAACAGTATGTCTAATTCTTGATCTTGGAGTGTCTTAGTTGAAGGTATCATGGTGACATCAAGATGAAGAACAACAATAAAAGCTTTGTCCCGTTGCTTGGTATATTACCATGCCGCTTTTTTGTGGAGACTTCATCTTGTGTTTGTTTACTCCATATGAAATTTCTAACATCTTGTTAAATAAATTTTGAAATGTTTAAAAACTCCGCAAGCCTCGTTTTCAAACATTTGCAAAATTTATTTAACTCGATGTGAGAAATTTCATAATCTACGTAGTTCTCGTTGTAGAAACTATATTTCTGCATCAAAAGGTTCTCAATATATCTTGTATTGTGCAAAAATTCATGCCTTCAGCGCCGTATTTTTCATGTCTTTTGTGCTCTTGTCGAGGCAAAACAAAAACCTTTTTTTGGAAAATATACGGAATGGAACGAACTTTTAAATAGATGGTCCAAAGCATGCGTTTCGGCGTATGGATTTCCAAATGTTTTGATTTGATCTGCACTGAAGAGACATAAGTTGTCGAAATGCGCATATGCAGATTCTAAATTGACAGTAACTTTGGTAATTTTTTGTATATTTCCACTGGGCCGATGCCGCTGCTGGTTGACTTTATGTCACTGAGGGTATTCACAAACCCAGTAGCTAGTACTTGGGTGCTGGACCGAAAACCGATTTTATTTGAAAACGTGCAATATCTAAATTTCAGAAAATATTGTTCTAATCCAAGGAGTATCTCCCTCTTGCATAGCTATGTCCTTAGCTGATTTTGGCTTTCCTTTTTAGATCCTATTGGTTTTTTGTTCTCTATCAGCTTTTACACATATTTCGGTGTATGGATTTCCAAATGTTTTGATTTGATCAGCACTGAAGAGACATAAGTTGTCGAAATGTGCATATGCAGAATCTAAATTGACAGTAACTTCCGTGTTTTGTTGCTTACTTGTGTTGAGTTTGATTTTTTTTAAATGGCCTCTTCTGCAATGGAAACGGAACATAATCGGTATAACTAATTAAAAATTCAAATAATTTAATGATTTTCACAGAAAGTTTATACGTTATGATATATAGATTTAATTGTATGAAGCAGGGTGCATCCAGCTTGATATTAGGGCTACTAGTATCCTGTTCTGTAACATAGATACACTTAGTTATCAAGTCTTCTTGAACAAAAAAAGGGATATGTGGTAAATGTACATAGGACAACTGCACTTCAAACACATGGCAAGACCATGATACTGAAACAACGTTACTATTGCTGTTCTACATCCTAAATGCCGGATAACGCTAAATCCATGTTATCCCTGTCACAGTAAAAATAATAGCAGAAAACATAGTCAATGAAAGACAATTTCAACAACAGATCATACAACCACCAAATATTCAAGACATGAAATCAAATAAAGACAAATCACTGACAACTAAGACGATAGGAACTCGGGTTAACCGCACTTGGTATCAGTAGTAGAAACGCAAGCGATAGTGTTAAACAGGTTTTTGGGTACCCAAACCCCTCTTTCTCTGTCAGCATTATTTTCCATGATATTCCATGAGGAAATAGTCTATTTGCCTTCTTTTTGAGATTAATATGATTTGGGGTTCAAAACTGATCTTTTCTAAGCTAATTGATGCTGTCCATGAAAAAATATATGGGCATTTTTTTTTACCCTGCTGCAAAGGAAAACCTTGGAGAATCTGAATACATCATGTACATTGTGAAGTCGCCCAAAAAAATAGGGTTGCTTTAACCGTTTTTAGTAGTAATATTTTTCATCCTTTCTTCTTCATGGCATAAACCTGTCCGACCAAATTCTAAGAGACCAATTGTCCATTTTCATGAAACTTGAAACGAAGCTTTACCTATACATTGTATATTAAGTGTATTACTGTAGTTGCCATGAATGTGTAATACGATTTCTTACCTTAATCCTCAGTGTCCTCTTTCTGTGTGCTTCCTCGTGAAAGGAGAAGCTCAGTTTCCCTGTTTATTACTAAATTTATAGGGAACAGGACCTTTGCAAATGTCCTATTTTATAACGGAACTAACACACTATCTCAGATGAATTGAATTCCCTACAATTCAGAGAGTTTACATTTTTGAGGGTGTGACAGTCTTCGTCGACCAAATTGACCTCGACGCGTACACTTTTAACGACGTTTTGTGGGTCTAAAATAATTAACATCCATGGGACTTTCACTCTGTTAAATTTTCTCAAAGTTAACTTGATGAATTCTACTAGACATTAAGTAAACCTAAATCCAAACCTTGTTCTTAAGTTTTCTTCTTGCAACGCACATGTAACTGCAAGATTGTCGGGATTTTCCCTTATTACCTTCTTTTTTGCTAATCATGAAAAAAGAGCATCTATGAAAAGTGCTAGGATTTTCTGCTGCTGGGACCCGCTTTTGTTGCCCAAAAGCTTCCTCAACCAAATCATTAATGGCACCTAAACCGCATTCGCCTCTGTAGTTACAACAGTGGATCCGAATCTTGGTCGCGGCACTAAAATACACATGTGTAATACAACTTAATACATGGTAATTAAAGCAAGAAATTTATTTTAGAAAATGTAGTATTTTAGCATAAAAGTTCAACATCGATCGGAGTTCAATACAAAATATTGAAACTGTAACCTAGTAGTTCATGTTTGGTTCTTATTCCTGGTCTCCCTCTCGTTGGTATCTTCAAACTCGAAATTTGGAACACTGCTGTAAGCTTGAGGTGCAGAATTAACACTCCTAGGCGCTTGCTATGACAAGATCTGGGTATGAGCATGGATTTCGCGAAGCGGAATTAAAAACTTTGCCGTAGGGACTTACAGGAAGGTTCTCCGTGACTCGAAAAGGCAAATTTGGTTGGCAAGAAATGGTGATGATTGATAAGTGTCATAAAAATGCCATTCTTATGCAATATTTTTGTAACAGTGAATCTTATTTGATTACATCTGCTGTAAAATCTGTAATCTAAAAGCCGTAACTAAGGATGGTCTGCCATCTAGGAAAATGTTCAGTTCATTAATTCATTTAAAAGAAAAACAAGCAAAATATTCATACAGCTTACCATCTATTGTATTGAATTTAAAAGATTTTAAAGAAACTGAAGCGTGGAGTCCGGTTGTAAATATCTTGTTTTATGCTTCGCATTTCAGGCTTTCACATGACGTCACTTTGTTTATATGGCAAAGACGTTTATAAGTTTTCACGCATTTTTTCTAAAATTGATTTCAAGATCAAAATATTGTCAAAAAAATAATGTTTTTCGAGCTATTTCATAAGAATGAAGACAACTGTATTATATTTTAAGCTTTGCGGACATAAATCTTGATTTCAGGTCCCAAATGTCCGTTTACATAGCTCCTCTGACGCTTTGCTAGGTGAAGTCAATTTGTGACAGTAAAATCTACGATTTACGTCCATAAAGCTTAGAATACAATACAGTTATCTCCTAATTTTCAATTCACTCCTGTAAAATTGTTAATTGAGATATTTTGAAAATTCCTTTTGATCAAAATTATTGAATGTTTACACATTTACAGGGTGTATTTTTTAAAATTCTGCCTTATGATAGAATGCTGCATTTGATTGGTCGAATACCAGTGTATTTTTGACAAATACATTGCATTACAAACAAGTTTTGAAGCAGAGGGCTATTTGCTTAAAAATTTGCCTTTTTAACCCTTTTTCGAGAGGCTTGTAAAAAACAGCGTGCGCTTTCGGTAGAATTAAACAGATAAATCATGTTTGGTCGGGGAATTTCCGAAAAATACCAGTCTTGTTGGGCTCGGGAAATATAACATCTCTCGACTAGTATTTTTCGCAAATACCCCTCCAAAACATATATATCTGTTTAAAAAATATTTACTTTCAAAATCTGTATAATTAGCTTTCTTTACACGTATACAAATCCTGGCAATTTTGATATTTTCTACACCCACATAAAAAATACTCTGCAGGAAATTCTAAAAAAGTAAATCGGCACAGAAAAATATGAAATCCTGAAGTTTATTAAACATTTTACAGATCATCCAAAATCGAATGGATAATAAAAAAAATTTCAAAAGATCAAAAAATTCTTTTACATTGTTAAATTATGGCCTCACTACGACTTTGCCAACCAAAAATGCTAATTTGCATTATTTATGAAAATAAGATTTTGTGATTCACTTGTGAGGTTCGCTAACCTTCCTATACAGAACTCTTAAAACACCCCGCCCTCCTTAGTAAGAAACTCGAACTTTGGAACACGGCTGTGAGCTTTAGGTATGAGCATGGATTTCACCAAGGGAATTTAAAAATTTTGCCGTATGGACTTCTATAAATATGTAAAAGCATCCCCTGTGCGATATTCGAACTTTGGAACACTGCTTTATGCTTAAGGTGTAGAAACCCACCTAGGCGCTTTTGTTGTGAGAAGATACGGGTATATATACGAATTTCGCCTTGCGGATTTAAAAACTTCGCCATAGGGACCTCTACAGGAATCTAACAGCACCCCCTTTAAGTGCGAAACTCGAATTTTGGAACTCTTCTCTGGGCTTTGAGGCTATGCAGTTATGTTGTGAGAAGATACGGATCTCAGAATGGATATCACCGAGCGGTTAAAATATTTCCCGTAGGCACTTTTTAAGGACTTAACCAGCCCCCGCCCCAAGTGCGAAACTCAAAATTCGCAAAACTGCTGTGAGCTTGAGGCGCATAAACCTACCTATATACTTATATTGTGAGAAGATCCGGGTACTAGTATGGATTTCACCAAGCGGTTTAAAAAAACTTTGCCTCAGGGATTTCTATAGGACTCTAACCCCCACCCCCCTCTTCAACTTCGGAACACCGCTGTGAGCTTAAGAAAAAGAAACACACATAGGCGCTTGTGTTTGTAGGAGATACTGGTATGAGGATGGATTATTTTGCCAAGGCGATTTAAAGACTTCGCTGTAGGGACTTCTACAGGACTCTAACATCATCCTTACCCCTTAGTGCATAACTCAAACATCGAATCATGGCTGTGGGCTTGAGGTGCAGAAATCCAGCCAGGCGCAAATGTTATGAAAAGATACGGCTATGAGAATGGATTTCGCCAAGTGGTTCAGAAAAATTTTGCCGTAGGGGCTTCTAACGGAATACAACAGCACCCCCTTAAGAGCGGACTTCGACTTTCGGAATACTGCTTCAGGCTTAAAGTGTAGAAAGCCACCTGTGCACTTATGTTGTGAGAAGATACGAATATGAGCATTGATTAAAAAAGCGGATTTAAAAACAAAATCCATAGGGACTTCTACAGCACCCGATAAGTGCGAAACTCGAACTTTAAAACACTGTAATGGGCTTGAGGTGCTGAAACCAACCTTGGCGCTTATGTTTGGAACAGATACGGATATGAGCATGAATTTCGTAGTGTTTTGTAGGCATGTGGTGTCTTTGGTCTTCCGTCTTTTGGTGTTCTTGCTGTTGCCTTGTCTCTGGACTTTGATTTGTGTAATCTTGTGCTTTGTTCCTTCGGTATTCTACTGCCGTTGTTTCGCCAAGCGGATTTAGAAACTTTGCCTTAGGACTTCTACATGACTCTAACAACACCCCCTCGATCCTCGAAGTTCAGAAAACCCACCTTGGCGCTTACGTTGTAAAAATATACGGGCATGTAAGCAAATTTAAATATTTTGCCGTAGGGACTTCTACATGACTCAAAGACTCTAACAGCTCACCCCCCTCCCCCCGTAATTGCAAAAAGCGATCTTTGGAACTTTGCTGTGGACTTGAGGTGCAGAAAACCACATATGCGCTTATAGTATGAAAAGATACAGGTATGAGCATAGATTTCGCCAGGGAGATTTAAAACTTCCATAGGGACTTATACACAGCTTTTACAACTTTGGAACACAACTGTGGGATTGATGTGCAATAACCCACCGAGGAAGGGACCTATGATATGAGAAGATACGGATATGAGCATGAATTTCAATAAGGGGATTTACAAACTTTGTCGTAGGGACTTCTAAAGGACTCTTACTTCCCCTCCTCCCTCCCAAGTGAGAAACTCGAACTTTGGAACACTACTGTGGACTTGGTAATGAAAAAAACACCTAGGCGCTTATGTTGTGAGAAGTTATGAGTATGAGCATGGATTTCGCCATGCGGATCTTAAAACTTTGCCGTATGGACTTCTACAGGACTCTAATAGCACCCCCTAGGGCGAAACCCAAACTTTAGGACCCTTTTGTGGGCTTGAGATACAGAATCCCACCTAGGCGCTTCCGTTGTGAGAAGATACGTGTATGAGTGTGGACTTCGCCAAGCGGATTTTAATGCTATGCGTAGGTACTTCTACAGGACTCTTACAGCATCTCAAAGTACCAATTTCGAACTTTGGAACACTTCTTTGATCTTAAGTGAAGAAACTCACCAAGGCACATATGTTGTGAGAAGATACGGATATGGGCATGGATTTCGCTAGGCAAATTTAAAAACTTTGCCGTAGGGACTTCTATAGGATTTAAACAGCACTGTCCTCCCCTAAGTGCGAAACTCGAACTTTCGGACACTTTTGTGGGCTTGAGTTACAGAAAACCACCTAGGTGCTTACGTTGTGAGAAGATACGTGTATGAGTGTGGATTTAGCCAAACGGGTTTTAAACACTTTACCGTAGGGACTTCTACAGGGCTCTAACAACACTGTCCTCCCCCAAGTGCGAACATGAACTTTGCAACACTTCTGTGCAGAAACCCACCTAGTCGCTTATGTCATGAGAAGATACGGGTATGAACATGGATTTTATTAAACGGATTAAAATATGTTGCCGAAGGGACCTCTACAGGACTCAACCACTCCCTTTCCCAAGAAATAAACTCAAACTTTGAAACACTGCGCTGTTTGCTTAGGTTGCAAAAACCCATGTTGCGAGAATAATCGGGTATGAGCATGGATTCCGCTATGCGAATTTAAAAAAAAAAACTTTGCCGCAAGGACTTGTGCTTGACTCTTACTGCAACCCACCCCAAACTTAAGTGCAAAACTCGAACTTTGGAACACTGCTGTATGCTCTAGGCGCAGAAAACCATCTTGGCGCTTATGTTGTGAGTAGATAAGGGTATTAACATTGATTTCGCCTACAGGACTTTAACACCTCATCTCCCAAGTGAAAAACATGAACTTTAAAACACTGCTGTGACTTTGAGGTGCAGAGCCATTCTAGGCGCTTATGTTGTGAGAAAAAAACGAGTATGAGCATGGATTTCACCAAGCAGATTTAAAGAGTTTGCCGTAGAAAGTTCTACAGGACTCTTAACAACCCCCTCTCCCAATGCGAAAGTCAAATTTTGGAACTACGCTGCGGGCTTGATCTTCAAAAACCCGCCTAGGCGCTCATGTTGTCAGAATGTACGGGTGTGAGCATGGATTTCGTTGACCGGATTTAAAAACTTTGCCGTAGGAACTTCTACATAACTTAAACAGACCCCCCCCTTTTGCAAGTGCAAAACTCGATCTATGGAACACTGCTTTGGGCTGGAGATGCAGAAACTGACCTCGGCGACTATGTTTGGAGAAGATACGGATATGACCATGGATTTTCCTAGGAGATTTCAAATGTTTAGTGCAGAAACCCATCTATGCACTTATTTTGTGAGAAGACACATTTATAGGCATGGATTTCGCAATGCTGATTTTAAAATTTTTCCATAGGCACTTCTACAGAACTCTAACAGCCCCATTTCAAAACTCGAACTATGGGACACTGCTGTGGGCTTGGGGCGAAGAAAACCATCTACACCCATGTTGTGAGGAGGTTTTTTTCATGAACAAACTTTGCCGTAGGGACTTCTATAGGACTCTTAAAGCACCCCCTCCCTAGGTGGGAAAGTCGAACTTTGGAACACTGCTGTTGGCTTCAGGCGCAGAAATACACATAGGCGCTTATGTTGTGAGAGGGCTGCAGAAGGTGAAAATTCGGCCTGTGACCTGCGACCTTGACCTACTTTTGGTGTGGGTTCCGACCTGGGGATGTCTTAAAAGCGACCTGTACCTATATAACAACGGCAGTAGAATACCTAAAGAAGAAAGGCCGAACGGAATTTACAAAAATTGAAGTCCAAAGACATGGCTAAAACGAGGACACAGAAACAATGACGATAGACACAAAAACAATGACGTTAGATACAGAAAACAATGACGTTAGACAGATACAAAACACAGAAATTGAAATCACAATATCACAACAAGGGCACTCATATAAGCGACTTTCGACCTACAGCAAATTGGCATTAAAATTGAGCTTACCAGCGACCTTCTGGGATTGTAAAAGTGACATGTGTACGACCTCTTAAGGGACCCTCTGGAGGCTCCAAACTGGATCATTTTTAAGATGATTCGATGAAAGTAACTTTATGTTTCGATTAAATATTTCATAGTGATTAAAAAACTAGTCGCTACATCGGTTTCTTGTAGTCCGATTTGATTTTTTTAGGTTTTTTAGACAAACCTTGTAATTATTCGATAGAATATTGGTCGTTAGAAATTAGTCGCTAGCTAGAAGCCAGGTTATACATAAGGTGTGTTTGTCTCTGACATGGTATGATTTAAACATTTTGAAGTTATGAATAGTTCTCCGTTTGAGAACATCGATGGCACATATGCCATATATATAAATGAGTCCCCCCCCCCAAATACCCTAGGCTTGAAGACTAGGTCTCACATATGTTGATTTTTAACTCGTAAGCCGAAGGCAGAGAGTTGTTAAAATGACAAGAAAAAAATCACGTGAGGCTTCAAGCCTATTAATAGCTCTAAAAGATGATCTTCGTGCTTCCGATAAAGTATAGTGCGCAAAGTTTCTTTCAAAATCGTATACATTGTGTACTTAAGTTATATTTCTTCATATTCTTGAGTTTAATACGGTGTTATTATATGAAATTGAAAACAATAGGTATGTATGGTGGCATATTTCTGCCAACACATAGTCATATACATAACTAGTTAATTAAGTAGATATCTAGTTATCTAACTAGATAAATATCTAGTTATTTAACTAGATAAATTATCTAGATATTTAACTAGATAATTAAGTGGTTATCTAGTTATTTAACTAGATATTTAACTAGTTAATTAAGTAGTTATCTTGTTATTTAACTAGATATTTAACTAGTTAATTTTAATATCATAACGTGAAAAAATGCATGTTAGCGCTTGTAACTGCCATTATTATATTATTATTCACCTCTATTTTAAGAGGTTATCTAGATATTTAACTAGATAACTACTTATTATCTAGATATTTAACTAGATATTTAACTAGATAAATATCTAGATAACTACTTATTATCTAGATATTTAACTAGATATTTAACTA
>MJUU01006917.1:112957-139120 GCA_002080025.1 Modiolus philippinarum
TTGCCATATAAAATCAATAATATCATTCAGTATATAAATTAATAATTCAGTCGTTTTATTCCACTCACTACCATCGCTCCATTAAAGCCTGAATGCACCCACCTGGGAAATTTGTGATATCAAGTATAGTTTTACTGGCTCATGTAAAAATGTTAAAGTTAATTCATTCCTTACCTCTTTTTGAAGAAGTAGCAAAAAAAATTTGTTTTTTTTCCATCTGAATGCTAATTTAAATTTAGTGCCAAAGATTGAAATATTTGCAAGCGACATAGAGTTTTTGTACATAACTGAAACTTCGCATCTCAAAAATGTGCCCTTGGCAATGTCAAAAGATCTGCAAACCGCTAGGTAATTTTCAATTAAGCATCATGTAGTTTCAGTCACTAGGAACACTCAAGATATCTTTTTAATCTCTGCTATTACAAGCGACACGAAAAATACTAGTTGGTCAAGTTTGATAAGAATGAGTGCTAAGAACCCCACTACAAAATAATAGTCAAAATATAAATATATATTCCGATTTACATATTTAAACCTGCTTTTCATTGGATGGTATTCCTTGAATGTCAAAATGTATTCGGAAAACTGCCAAGTAATAAAAGTTGTCATGGAAATTGACAACGTCATAACATAAAAACAACATGGTGGGTTTGATAAGAGTTACTGTTTTGCAGATTTCATTCCAAAAGGTCTTTTCATCGGAATAAATGTTATTCAAGTTACAGACGGGGTATATAGCGTGACATACCCTGGATGTTTAGTTATATTTCCTGAGGCGAAATGAACGCTGAATAGCCGGATTTGTCGTAGTTATTGTCAATGTAGAGGACAGAATATTATTTTATCCCCCGATTTTATGATATTTTATCACTAAACAATCCTCGCTTTGGTGATTTTCTTCGTCTTATCTATCCAAAAGAGCTAGAGATTAAGGATATTACAGATACTTCCACATCAGCCTCGTTCCTTGACCTTCATCTTGAAATTGACAAAAGAGGTACACTACAAACTAGGCTATATGACAAACGCGATGACTTCACTTTTCCAATAGTCAACTTCCCCTTTCTTTGCAGCAACTTTCCAAAAGCACCAACATACGGAGTTACATCTCCCAACTCATTCGCTACTCAAGGGCCTGTGGTCGATACAGTGACTACCTTGATAGAGCTCGGTTGCTTACAAATAGGCTACTTAAGCAAGGGTATGTTGCCCATAACTTGAGGTCATCACTACAGAAGTTTTACGGTCGACATCACGATCTTGTGGACCGCTATGAGATATCTGTTTCCTAGATGACAACAGATCTTTCTCTTTGCCACTAAAGTTTGTTTTTTCTCTACCGGATTTGACTTTACTACCGGAGTTGACATGTTCAACACGGCGGGTGTCTTATAAGAAGTAGGAGATGCTTACTCTACCGGAGCACCTGATCTCACCCATGGTTATTAATGGGTCCGTGTTGTCCATTTTTGTGTATGTGCGTGTCTTCATTTTCTTTTCTGTGCCGTGCTCGTGTTATGTCTTCGTTTCTTTGTTTTTCCGACGTTGCCATTGTCCTTGGATTGTTCTTTTCAGACTGATGGTTCGGTTCTCACTTACTTTAATAATAAGATCCCGATTACACTATTTCGCCATTTTCGCAATTCAATACCCCAGCCAACACAATTTGATACATATATGCGAGTTCTCAAGTTCGAAATAAACTTTATGAACTTTAGATTGATACCAACCAGTTTCAATATCGGGAAAGAAACATATTGTGTTTGACTTTACGGTGACATGATGATTCTTTTTCTATTTGTCTGAGTTCGTTTCAGTGTTTGTTTGTCAACTATACTGCAAGTGTCATGTTTGACTCCCTCATGTTTTTACGATGTTGATATAATTTGTCAGTATTTTTGTTCCTTTTCCTGGTGTCTGCATTTTGTAAAATACCAGTGATACATGCACGTTTGGCATGTTTATCATACCCCCATGCAACCAAGTTGCGGAAGGTATATAGTTTTTGACTGATCCGTCAGTCCGTCTGTCATCACTAAGTGGGTATATTATTTGTCCGCATAACTTTAACTCTCGTATAGTTTTTAAGATAGGCAAGTTTTATTTTGCAGGTTGGTTGTGTATTTATGCATGCTACTTGGATTTTGATATTCCCTTTTAGAAAAAAAACTTACATGTAGTCATTTTTTATGCAAAGCTTATATGGTGCCAATTTTGCTGGATAACTCCTCCTACAGTTTTTGAGATAAGAAGTATTTATTTCACAGATTGTTTGTGTATATATATCAAAGATGTGCACGAATCTTGGATTTTGATTTTTATTCATTTTTTAGAAAGATGCGCATTTTTATGCACTATTTATTGCTCTTCTGATATAGCTTTTCTGAAGCTGCTATTGTTATCATATTTTGAAAGATTGATGGTCATATTGTGTAGGTATTTATACTTTTCCCATTTTAGGAATATTTGCAAGCTATGAGAAGATTTTTGTAGTATGAGCAGGCTCATTTTATTTCAGAACCCTATAATGCATGATTATCCGATATAGGGGTATGGGGTAGGTTCTTTAATTCTCTTGGTTATCCCCTATGTTTGTTGCTTTGGTATTCATTTGCCTATTTAACAAGTTTAACAGTATGCACAGCCACTTAAAATTGAACAAAAATTACAGCATCAAAATTAACAAAATTGTTTAGTCTAGACTTTCATCATTCCTTCGGATTTATCACGTGTTGAAAGGTCCGATGGAAGGATGAGAGTGCAAGACCAAATAATCTTTCCGGTCTATATACCAAAACAGGAGTCGTCATATTATGGTATAAATTGTGGTATAAATTAAGTAAATGGTAAACGTATAAAGAAAGCTAATATTTTATGTTTTGCTATTATTATTGCTTTTCTTTGCTTCCGTGTGGTAGTTTGGTTTTTTTGTTTTTGGTTTTGTTATTATTTTTTTTTGTTTATTGAACAATACACACTTTGCATATTTATTGTCTACAACCGATGGACCACATTATCTCTAACATCAGATCCTGAAATTGTTCTAGAATACTCTGTTTGTGGTTCTTCGAAGTCACCAATGTCCTCATATTCCAAAAAGTCCCCTATTTCATTTTCGTTTTTCATGCAAATGTTGTGCAAAGTACACGCTGCAGATGTGATAACAGGAATGTCCGCCACGATGTCTACATCCATCATTTTTAACTTTCGAAAACGACCTTTCAGAAGGGCAAAAGCCTGTTCTATGATTTGTCTTTTACCACCTAACCGATCGTTGAATCTCTGTTCACTTTGGGAGAGTTTTCTCCCATCAGCAAATTTTTTTAGCAGCCAGAACTCAAGTGGGTATGCTTGATCCCCAATTATATAAGTACCAGGTGGGAAGTATTTTGCTGGGTTTTCACACACTTCATTGTAAAGAGGTGAAGATCTCAATACTGTTGCATCATGATTAGAACCAGCACATCCACAGAATATATCAATGAAATTCTGTTCATGATCACAAACACACTGCAAAATGATAGAATGGAAGCCTTTACGGTTCACATATGCATGCTCTTGATCTCTAGGGGCCTTTATTGCTATATGAGTTGAATCAATTATACCTATGCATCCGGGTAATGATAAACCAGATTCAAAACCATCAAGGGCTTGTTGTATTCCATCATTTTTAAGTGAAGGCCAACTTATTACTTTCTCCATGATATGCTCGATTATACTAGCACATACCCTTCTTGTACATACATAAACACTTGATTTAGTTACACCAAATCTATCAGCAATACCCCTTAGTGTTTCCTGGTTCCCTAAATACCAAAGAGTCATTAGAAGCATCTTGTCAGAATGGATTCTGGGTCTCCCGGGAGAAAGCGTCTCCGTGTGGGTGAATTCTGACAGAGTGTTTAAATAAGAAAGTACAATTTCAAAAGTACCTCTACTTAGTCTAAAATGTTGCTTAAATTCATCAAGTGAATAGCTTGGAACAATTTCTTCGACATAATTTATGCATCTGGTTGCAACAATCCGCTTCTTACGGCCACTTAGAACACTTATACTTAATTTTGAAGAATTTTGCATTTGAAATAGAGAAACACTCCTCTGAAAGTAACTGTTTTGCATTTCTAGGAAATGGAAACATGATGCAATAAGCAAACTGTTTTGATCAGTAGCCATTTTGATTTTGAAATGCATTGATCATGCGTTTTTTATATAAATGAATCATGATTCGGATTTCAGAATCATGAATCGAAAACATGTTTTGGATTCAGTCAAATAAAACGCACCCCCGATATGACTTCGCACTTTCAAAAAAAATCAAAAATGCAAAAATCCGATAAAAACGTTAATGTAAATATGGAATAGAAGTGCGAAGTCATATATTATAGGACTAGATTAAATATAAATCACCCTTGGCTCAACATTGTTCATTAATTAAGTGATTCCATCTCAAGGTATTGATGTATTGATTTTTTTCGTACACAAAAATGTTGACGGAGTGAACACGACTCAAAATTCCCGTATTTATTGAAAGTATGCTGAAGTTACAAGAAGTTGATTGACAAAAGACGGAGTCGAAGCAAGCTTTCAAACAAGAAATACCATTTAAAACTATCACAATAACACAATTTATTTGGTAGCAGGTGACAATTGAAATAAAAAGATTAACGGATCACCAGACATACTAACTATTCGAGCCGACCGTACATCAGACAACTGTTTCATTCTTCGGTGTGTGATTCTCGTTAAGGGGGCAGCAAATTACATGTCATTAAAATACATTTATTTTCTATCTAATCTGAAGGACTTTTAAATGCGAAACAAACTTGTGAAAAACATTACCATGAGTCTATGTTAAAAACTGTTAGAACTAAAGAAAGAAAAATGTGTAATCTGCATGGGTAAAGTGCTTCAACACAATTTATTGCATTCTAAAAGTGCAACACATTTGTTACCTGCACATTCAATAAAAGGAATAATGTGATGTACTATTAATAGATAATATTACCCCTCTTTAAATCAGTCGTTCTAGACATAAATGTGGACATACTCGTAAACATAATACCTTTTGCAACATGTCTATTAAGCTAGGATCAATATAATGAAGAGTCTTACTTATAATCAAAGTATTGATATTATTAAATATCGGGTTGAATGTCCTTTGCTTGTCCAGGTTGCAACTTTGAAATAAGAAGTAAGAAGTTAGAAGTAAGAAGTAAGAAGTTAGAAGTTAGAAGTAAGAAGTTAAAAGTAAGAAGTAAGAAGCTAGAAGTAATTAGTAAGAAGTTAGAAGTAAGAAGTAAGAAGTTAGAAGTAAGAAGCTAGAAGTAATAAGTAAGAAGTTAGAAGTAAGAAGTTAGAAGTAAGAAGTCAGAAATATGTTGGAAGATCTATGACAGCATGTAGAGCATGGTGTGATGATTAAAATGTATTGTTCATACCTTCATTATGAATAATTGCAAGTCTTTATATTCCAGGATGGGACAGATTTTACGGCTGAATTGTGAAAATTGTATAGAGAGTGTGAAAAATTATACATACCTTATGCCAAGAAGTACGAAACTGTCTAAATAAATATAAAAAACTAAAAACAAAACAAAACAAAAACAAACCAAGAAAAAAAGTATAGATAAAATAAACAAAACAAAACAATCGAAAAATACTAGGTTTGACTGTTTATTACATCGTTTGAGTTCCATCTGCGCACTTCCTATAATTTTAATGAATACGTGCTTCAAGATAAAGTGAAGTAGGAAATCTTCAAATAAGACTCTGACAGAGTTTGTGGACTTCGGTTCATGCTAATTCTAAAATAAATGTAGTTTCTTTTAAAGGTATGATTACAGCAGTTGACTTAACACTACGATGTCTGACAGGGGTATGTGTTTAAATCCAGCAAGCGTGTACGTTCCCAGGCATCCACTCTCACTTTGTTATCATACCTGCCTTAATCAAAAGAGCTTTACAATAGAATCTAAATCGTCTTCAAGGGGTGTTACAAAAGAGTATTACTCAACAAATTTTAAGGGTATGTGCTAATGCTAAGTTGAAGACATAATACAAATAAAATACATCGCTTATTACACATAAAATACAAGACCGTTCACGTTTGAGAATCCTTGCAGTCCTGTAGTCTGAAGATATCCGGTTGCAGGCTTACTCTTTTACCAGTGGCAATCAGAATTCTCCCCTCCCAGTGTTTTTCCTTTTCCCAAATAAATCATGTTTTTATGGGTTTTGGCTGAAATGCTAAACGCCATTCAATCTATCATTTTTATTGCTTTCGCCATTAGTCATAAAACTATGAAACCTTTAGTTCAAAGTAAATGCCAAAGTCGATGTTGAAATTCGGAAAGACTACCTTTCCGAATTGCAACATCGAACTAAGAAGTAAGAAGTTAGAAGTAAGAAGTAAGAAGTCGGAACTCGGAGGTAAGAAGTAAGAAGTTAGAAGTAAGAAGTAAGAAGTCGGAACTCGGAAGTCCCATTCCGGCTTTCGTATAAAACTGACTTGAGTAGTTCTGGAAGGGTATTTTTAAACAAACTACTACACAAAGCTTAATATGATTTCATTTGTTTATCATTACTTTGCACTTGAAAAAAGCAAAATTTATGAAGCATTGAAATTGCAAAAACCAAAAAGTGTTTTTTTTTATCATGACATTTTTTCTGATTTTGCCAAAATAAAATGCATAAAAATTTCATCGTAAAAATCGGTAAGCAATACATTTTTATTTAAACAGACTATATAAATATATAAAAAAAATATGATATATTTTTCAAATCAGTAGATAAATCGGGAATGTCAGGTCATTGATAAATTTTTAATGAGCATCAATGATTTTTACATGCTAAAGTAAACTGATATATTAGAACATATTCTTTCATTTTTAAAATTGGTTTTTAACTGAGTTTTTTTAACCATATTTTCATAACATGTGGACAAGTGAATGATGTGAGAGTTCAAGAAAAAATCAAATTAGCCTACCTAAAACAAAATTTAATCACTGGTTAATATTAAGCAATGGAAGAAGGTAATGAAAGGTTTATCCTAAGTTCACTGAATAACGAGGTCCAGAGTCTTAAAAGCGCCCAAGTCAAGGCAAAATTTCGGATAATATCATCATAATTAAAACTAGAAAAACTGTGAGCAAAGCTCACTGATATATACCCCCCGCTCCCTCATTGGATAATCAATCAAATCAAAAACTGAAATAGAAGATGCAAATCTACATTATGTCACAAAGACTGTGTTAAAGTTTGTGAAAATCTATTTAGTGGTTCAAGAGGAGTAGCGGATAAGAGATGGGTACCTACTTGCAAAGTACTGGCAAAGTCCATGTTTTGCTATGGGAAACCCCAAAAATCAATCAAATCAAATTCTGAAATAGGAGGTGCACATCTGCATTATGTAACAAAGACAGTGTTAAAGTTTCATGAAAATCTATTCAATGGTTCAGGAGGAGTAGCGGATAAAAGATGGGTTCCCCCTTGTAATGTAATAGCTAAGTCCATGTTTTGCTATGGGGAAACCCAAAAAATCAATTAAATGGAAATTCTGAAATAGTAGGTGCACATCTACATTATGTCACAAAGACTGTGTTAAAGTTTCATGAAAATCTATTCAGCAGTTCAGGAGAAGTAGCGGATAAGAGATGGGTACACCCTTGTTATGTAATTGCAAAGTCCATGTTTTGCTATGGGAAACCCCAAAAATCAATTAAATCAAATTCTGAAATAGGAGGTGCACATCTACATTATGTCTCAAAGACTGTGTTAAAGTTTCATGAAAATCTATTCAGTGGTTCAAGTGGAGTAGCGGATAAGAGATGGGTACCACCTTGTTATGTAATGGCAAAGTCCATGTTTTGCTATGGGAAACCCCAAAAATCAATTAAATCAAATTCTGAAATAGAAGGTGCACATCCATATTCTGTTACAAAGACTGTGTTAAAGTTTAATGAAAATCTATTCAGTGGTTCAGGAGGAGTAGCGGATAAGAGATGGTACCTCATATATATATGTAATGTAATGGCAAAGTCCATGTTTGGCAATGGGAAACCCCAAAAATCAATCAAATCAAATTCTGACATAGGAGGTGCACATCTACATTATGTCACAAAGACTGTGTTAAAGTTTCATGAAAATCTATTCAGTGGTTCAGAAGGAGTAGCGGATAAGAGATGGGTACCCCAATGTGTACATGTAATGCAATGGTAAAGTCCATGTTTGGCTATGGGAACCCCAAAAATCAGTCAAATAAAATTCTGAAATAGGAGGTGCACACCTACATTATGTCACAAAGACTGTGTTAAAGTTTCATGAAAATCTATTCATAGGTTCAGGAGGAGTAGCGGATAAGAGATGGGTACACCCTTGTTATGTAATGACAAAGTCCATGTTTTGCTATGGGTAACCCAAAAAATCAATTAAATCAAATTCTGAAATAGGAGGTGCAAATCTACATTATGTCACAAAGACTGTGTTAAAGGTTCATGAAAATCTATTCAGCGGTTCAAGAGGAGTACCGGATAAGAGATGGGTACCTCCTTGTTATGTAATGGCAAAGTCCATGTTTTGCAATGGGAAACCCCAAAAATCAATTAAATTAAATTCTGAAATAGGAGGTGCACATCTACATTATGTCACAAAGACTATGTTAAAGTTTCATGAAAATCCATTCAGCGGTTCAGGAGGAGTAGCGGATAAGAGATGGTTACCCTCAGGTGTAACGGAAGGACGGACGGACGGAAAGACGGACGGAAGGACGGACGGACGGACACCTCCATCACTATATACCCCCACTTTTCAAGCGGGGGGTATAATAATAGCATCATAATGTCTATATATATACGACAAGCCCGAAGTTCTTCTGACGTCCTAATGGCCACTTTTCGATTGGCTTGGAGCAGTTAGGCCCAGACAAAACGAAAAATGCGTTTTGGTTCGACTTTAGAAAAATATCTGACTAATATCGACATCTTTTGCTTTGCGATAATTTTTATAGCTGCAATTTGAAAATATACCGTAAACGTAATGTGCCCTTCATAGCTATTTAACCCCTTCCTGTATTTTTTACAGATTGTCGCCGACTACCACTGGTTGAAAATGCTACCATAGTTGAAAAATTTGGTCCATATAGAAATGTTGATAATATTATAAGATACAAGTGTAATGAAGGGTATATTGTAGTAAAGGGGACACCGATTTCTGTTTGTCGTCAGTCAGATGAATGGGAAGTTATGTTTAAATGTGAACCAATACCATGTAAGATAAGTTTAATTAATTGAAAAGAATAAACAAAATCAAATTGATCACCAAAATTCATTTCAACTTCATATCTATATCAAATACGTCGTATACGAATACCGAATCAAGAACGAGGAAACGGGGAAAATCGACGATTTACCTGAATTGTTGGTGAGCAAGTGCAAAGTACTAAAAGAAAAGAAAGGACTACATTAATTTCGATTAAAACAAAAAAGTTTATAAAAGAAGAGGAAAAATAAATAAAAAAAAACTTGAACAAAAAGCGTAGATATACCAAATGTGCTATCCGAAATGTGATACTTAAGTATACAAGTTTCATGATGTCTTGAATATCGCCGCATTATATTCTCAAATTTATTATCAGACATGGGAATTATCCTGTATGCACATTTTCAGCTATTGAGCTTATTAGCTCACCTGACTATGCCAGGGTGAGCTTTTGTCATCACTTGACGTCCGTCGTCCGTCTGTCGTAAACTTTACATTCAAAGACCTTCCCCTCTAGAACCACTGGGCCGATTGGTACCAAACTTGGTCACTAACGGCCTTGGGTTGTCCCCTTTAAAAATTGTATCCGGCAGGTCCGTACCACGTCCAAGGTGGCCGCCAGCGGGGAACATAGTTTAAGCCTTAGCTCCTATGGAAGAGACATTGGAAGATGTTCTTCTCAGAAATTATCCGTCCAATTATAGCCATACTTAGTCACAATGGCCTTTAGATGGTCCCTTCAAAAAGGTATCCAGCAGGTCCGTACCTCATCCAAGATGGCCGCTAGCGGGGAACATAGTTTAAACATTGGACCCTGTGGGAAAGGCATTCAAAGATCTTCTCAGAAACTACGAATCAAATTATAACCAAACTTAGTCACAATGGTCCTTAGATGGTTCCTTCTAAAACAGGTATCTGGTAGGTCCGTACCTCATCCAAGATGGCCGCCAGCGGGGAACATAGTTTTAACATTGGGCTCTATGGAAAAGACATTAAAAGATCTTCTTCTCAGAAACTACCGGTCCAATTGCAACCAAACTTAGTCACATTGGTCCTTAGATGGTCCCAAAAAAGGGTATCCGGCAGGTCGGTACCTCATCCAAGATGGCCACAAGCAGGGAACAAAGCTTTAATATTGGACCCTTTGGAAAATGCATTGAAAGATCTTCTTCTCAGAAACTACCAGTCCAATTAAAACTAACTAAGCCACAATGGTCCTTAGATAGCCCTTCCAAAAAACGTATCCGGCAGGTCCGTACCTCATTCAAGATGGCCGCCAGCGGGGAACATGGCTTTAACATTGGACCTTATGGGAAATATATTCAAAGATCTTTTTCTCAGAAAATACCGGTCCAATTAAAACTAAACTAAGCCGCAATGATCCTTAGATGTTCCCATCCAAAAAAGGTATCCGGCAGGTCCGTGCCTCATCCAAGATGGCCGCCAGCGGGAACATTGTTTTAACATTGGACCCTATGGAAAAGACATTCAAAGATCTTCTCAGAAACTACCAGTCCAATTATATTCAAACTTTGTCACAATGCCTCTTAGATGGTCCCTTCCAAAAAAAGTATCCGGCAGGTCCGTACCTCATCCAAGATGGCCGCCAGCAGGAAAATAGTTTTAACATTGGACCATATAGGAAAGACATTTAAAGATCTTAGAAACTACTGGTCCAATAAGAACCAAACTAAGCCACAATGGCCCTTAGGAGGCCCCATCCAAAAAATGTATCTGGCAGGTCCCTACCTTTGAAGTGTGGTCTTAATGTTTTAATTTCAGCAATATGTATTACCTTGATTATAAGGAGAACCCCTGCACAATAATTTTTTTTTTCTTTTCTTTTTTTTTTTTTTTTTTTGAATGGTGTTCTGTTATGGATTGTAATGGATGGTGGAGCTTTCTGTTACCATGGAAACCAAGCAAGAATACTCTTTTTTAGAAAAGAAAGTGTTCTGCTAAACTTATGTTTTGTTTTTCTTATTGGAAATGCCTTTTATCTATGTCAGCCATGGTCCAAGTGAGCGATACAGGCTCTTGAGAGCCTCTTATTTGGTTTAGGTTTCATAGCTGCAAAAGCACACCATATTTTTTAGAAGTTCAGTCACGTAATTTAAGCATTATATCTGGACAAAAACGATTAAAAGGAAGTAAACCATACATCTAGAATATATATATAGATTATTACATGGCATTTCTCATATCACACCCTCGATCAGCCATAGGTCCTCATATCAACCCGAGAAAAGACGGAATTTCCTACATTCGTGAAAGATATCCCGACCTTTGATCTGCTCTAATGTAAGAAGCTATTAATCTTGAGATTTGAAAGGGGAAGATCTGTTTCATCTTTGATACAAATATCAAATAAAGGTCCACGAGATCGTAAACAAGCACAATAAGTAACATGCAAAAAAATATTGTGGTTTGGTAACCTTTCTCTAAATTATTGTCTATAGTTTGATTGTTTTATTGTTAATAGACTATATAGGATGTTTCACGGACGACAGAAGTCGAGTATTAAGGCAGAATGTAAAGAAGAAACCACGTCTTACAGTGAAATGGTGTATGAACCATTGTAAAGGCTATCGATATTTAGGACTTGAGGTAATATGTTAAGATATGTTGTTACACGACAAAAATTTCCGAAATGAATAGTCAACAGCCGACATCCGAATGGCAAATATACATATTAAAAAAAATGCATTTTATTACTCTCACCAGAGACATGGTTTCTGTTGTCACAAATGTTAATTACATCGAGACACACCAGTTGACGCTACATTAGCTTTAAGTAGAGTAAACCATTGTAGGGATTGGGACAAGAGGTTTTCAATAACGAGCTAACACCATTTTTCCCCCAAAAAAACAGGTAACAGTTAATTCAACCCACGGAAACAGCCATAAATAAGCAACACATAATTTTTATGATTAATTACAAACAGAACTTTCAAATCTGAACCACTTTTACCATTGGAATAATCATAAAATCGAAAAAAAAATCCGAATTAAGATTTTCCATATACTTAAAGGTTATATTCATTTCGTAAACAGAAGCCATTGGTTTTTAAAAGCGCTGCATATACATGCGATGACCAACTGGACAAGAATGATATGCCACGAGCCTTCAATAAATCCAATTGATACATTTCTAGTTTAGGTGTTTCTCATCTTATTTGTATTGTTCATGTATCTACTGAAGGTTTTAGTTATTGTTTTGATCTGAGATATGATCAAGCCCTTCCACATGTAGAGAGACTGTTAGTTTAATTGAAGGGGCCATTGTCAATCGTGAAAACCTGTCTGGTTTTGCCATCGTTTCGCATGATGATTCCCGAAACTATTTTTTATTAAAAATGTAGTGGTTTTGTTGAATAGATAAGCAGATAAGGAACAGACGACAGATATGTAAAAATCACGATCCAATTTTTTTAAAACGTTTTTTTCTTGGTATCCGAAAACAACTAATGGGATTTCCAGTAGCAGACGAACAGTAGACTATACAACATTAATCATGCAAGCCTGACTTGTGAGATGTGGCATGTCCTGCTCGAAGCCCTTTCATAGGTTACAGGGTTAGAAAATGGCATTAACCAATCGGCTACCTAACAGATCTTTCAAAACATATATTTGCCTCACTGACCGTGTGACGGGTGCTGTTAACAGAGTATAACATGCTTACCCTTCGGGAGCACCTGATGTCACTCTCAGTTTCACTGAAGTTCACACTGTAACTGTCTTTGTTTTGAATGTTGTAATTTCTGTTTCTGTGCTTTGTAACTGTCTCACGTCATTGTTTTTGTGTCGAACGTCATTGTTTTCTGTGTTCTCGTTTTGGCCGTGTCTTTGGACTTCGATTTTTGTAAATCTCACTCCTTTGTTCCTTCGGTATTCTACTGCCGTTGTTATACCTTTATCACGTTATTTTATATGAGACATGTTTGCACGTAACGTACATTGCAATATTCCTTATCTGAGATAAAAATGCATCGTATTTTAGGGAGGTGACTGGTGCCACTGTGGTGACTTTATTGATAGGATTAAATATCAAAAAGTAAAAGATGGTGAATGCAAGAGGCCTTGCGGTGGAGATAGGAAGTCAAAATGTGGTGGTGACTGGAGGATTTCTATTTACCAAAGTAAGATAGTAAAAAACTAGAGGCTAAGATACTGAGCCTGTATCGCTCACCTGACAAAGATACTTCTTAGCCATGCCTTTGCTAATGGCCAAAAATGTTTTTCCTATAGGATCTAATGTTAAGCTATGCTCTCTACTGACATCCATGTTTTTGTCAGATTCAATTGAAATAAATATTCTTTGTTAAGATCTTTCCATCCATGACTCCAATACAGTTAAGTTAAATTTGCTTTAATGGTTTCAGAGTAGATGATGAAAATGAAAGACTTTCCAATATGATCCTATGTTAAACTATGTTCCCGCTGGCCACCATTTTTTAGTCGGATCAAAACAAAGTGAGCAATCTTAGTTATGGATCTTCCATACATCATTCCTGTAATAAGTAGTATTGCGGTATTATGGGATGCATTTTTGTCGGAATGCTTCTTCATGTTTACCATCTAAGTCAATTTTTTATCATTCTGTCTGTCCGCCTCAACTTTCATAAAGTTTTTCTCTGCAATGACTAATGATTCAAACTTGAAATTTTGCCAGAAGATTTGTGTGGGAAGTTAAGACCTATAGGGTACTACATTTTGTTTACCGACTTTGTAAGGTTATTAGATGCAGGAAGATGAGAGCAGGGGTATTACTAGTGAGCAAGGCCTCACAGATCCCTTATCAAAAAACTATTTTGAAGCACACTCGTTGATGTTGTTTTCGCAAAACGCCATTGCATGAATATTTGCACTGGGGCCGAAGTGCAACTCGAGAACCATTTCACGCCTATGGCATTGGTCACTAACGGTTATTAAAGGTTTGAAAAGTTTAGAAAACTCTTATTAAAAATAAAAAATAAATGAAAACTTTATCTATATTAATGAAAAAATACTTCTTTGTTCTTAAATGTTATAATACATAGGAGTATGAAAAATTCTAAATAAAGGAAAGCAAAGTTATTTGTTGAAAATTTTTTTCTATTTTTGTTCTAGTATTTACTTCTTGTGTTTTAAGATTAGATTAAACTTATTTTATTTAACCATATATACACATTTTTGATACTAATATTTACTTCAAAATAGGACGATACAATTATGAAATGACTATCTTGGAATAAATATTTCATGTAACAGATGTCATTCTACCATGTAACAGATGGACTTATTTGACGTTTAATAGAAATATATATTCACTATTTTACAATTTCTTCTCAAGACTTATACATTAATCGAGCTTTCATGTCTTAAACTTATTAATGAAACGACAAGCAAGATAAAAGGCAAAACTGAGTATTTGTCTGAATCCAGGACTTCATAACATTGGTGTTTTTACAACAACAAAAAATTAATTTGTTGTCAAAAATGGATGTATGGGTCCATTCGCACACTCCCGCTGCCTCAACCATGCAAATCTGCACTCCACGACGTAGAGCTTAAATGACGACAAAGAATCTGTAAATCAAAAGTAATGCTTTAATTGAAGTTTAAACAACAAATAACTGGAATAATAAAACAAATCCGAAAACCTCAAAAGTAATTCAGAATCAAACCGTCAGTCAAAAACAAATAATACAATAATACTCAAAAGACCATGTCATCATCTGAAAGACACTATCTAAGTATATTTGGCATAGAAAAGAAAAACGAACAACACAAACACAATTCAAAACTATGTTGCAAATATGTATCCAATAGTGGTCGAAAATGAAATGAACTTAGGCAGATCAAGCATTTGCAAGGAAATAACTGTTTCGAAATCAATGAAAAAGACTAGAAAACTTACAATGTTTGACTATTCAGCAGTTGGGTACTGTGATAAAACACACTTGATTTTTTTTTTTTTTTTTTTTTTTTGAGAAAGTTTGCAGAAATCAATAAGTTGAATGTTTAATTAAATTGTTTGTTTTTTTCTATTTATTTTTTTTTTTATTTGTAGTTAAAGAATAATTCGTTCGATTACTGGATTAATGGCATGCAGGCAACCAAAGGCTGCAATCCAAACTGTGCAAGATAATCGGCAGCTAGGATCCGAATACAAATAGATATTTTGACTATCAAACAGTTGTGTTCTGAATTTATATTCAAGAGATTTTTTTTCCTTCAAAATTGACAAAATGAATGCATAGTTTTCTTATGTAACCTAAGTCAACATATAAAACAGAACTACCGTCAGATGACCACATTGATGTAAAAAAGTAATCATACGTTTAGCGAGTGACATACTGTTTGCAGAGACAGCAATTCTACTTAACTGGAATAGCAGTGGAACCTGTCTAATCAGAACACTTGACTAAACCGGAAATATCTTTTACGTCCACCAGAATCAATATTTGAATGTGCACCTGTGTGACTTAATTAACACCTGTCTGAGGGGGTCTGTTCTCCCATTTCCTACATTTTCAAACTTTTTGCCAGTTCTAACATTTTTTGAAGTTTCCAACTCCTACATGTTTTACTTTTCCCAACTTCCCACTCGTTGTTTTTCCCCATTTCCCTATTTTTTCATAATTTTTCTCATATTTACAATTTCTTTACGCTCTTTCTCGTATTTCCCAAAACAGTTTCGGTAAGCCAAAATAGCATCCTGTGAAATAAGTTCCAAATGGAACAAATGTTATTGATATCTTTATAAGATTTACCCCGTCTGGAGATTATTTCACCAGGTGAGCAGTAAATACTTTCCAAATGGAGATAATTTCACCAGGTGAGCTATGAAATATGTTCCTTTGGAACTTATTTCACGGTGGATACTATAAACCGTTACATTTCAACCTTCCCTGTCTAAACCAAACATACATTTTATCCAAAAAGTGATGAGATTCGGTTAACACAAGTTTCACTGTATAAGTAAGATACTTTTTCTGGATGATTATTATACTCTGTTTAATAGGGCCTGTAAGTCTCGTACAATTTTGGAACTTTCGGGATCAAAAGTTGTACCCGGAAGTTACATTTTAAACAAAGATATATGACGTTTCAAACAAAAATTTGAACGTCACAATCCTCTGACGTCATGTTTTGGCGGGAAACGTTTTCGAATTGCCTGATTATCGTAAATTCTCGGAAGTCACATGACGAGACTTACAGACCCTATTAGCTTATAAAAAGGTGCGATAAGGGGGTGATTTGGCCCTAAATTTCGGTGATTTTTTAAGTTGCACATGAATATTTTCTTTTATGTTCGTTTGAAGATTCAAGATTCAAGATTCTTTATTCTCTAAAAACCATAGATAAACATAGGTACAGAGAGCAATTAAAAATACATATATACAAATATACAATAAATGAACACTTATATAATAAACAATAAGCATATTGCAGTCAATATATAAAATACTTATTTTAATTATCTGGAGAATTTCGCAGATTGATAATTTTTAATAACCTACACAAGTTTTTTAGTGTGTTTCTATTTTTACACTGAAACAGCTTTTTGAATTTCAAAGTATTGATTCTGTACAGACAATATTTCGGTAAATATTGTTTACGCTCTTTTTTTAAAGATTTACATTCCAAAACAAAGTGAAATTCAGATCCCACTAAAGAAAAAAATACAAAATTTAGAACCCATTACGTCACAGTGGGTACAGTTCTGACGTCATGTTTAAGCTACTTTTGAACATTTTCATAGAAATACAAGGCATTTGGCATATTTTCGATCGGTTTTCGTAATCAGAAATGTAGAGCGCATTCAAGAACCAATTAGATAATATATCAGCTTGTTGGTACAGATGTGTTAGACCTCCCATATAAATATTTTTGTGGTTCTTGCATGCGCTCTATGTTTCCTCTTAAGAAAAAGTAGTCAAAATTGGTCAAATTTGTCATTTTTCGACAAAATTTGGAATTTGTCCTATTTTCTATACTGAAAAACTCTGTAACTGTACATCAAAACATGAGTAATATTCCTGTTTACTCTTACCACATATCCATAGAACATTTCAACAAAAAATATTATGAATTTAAGCAATCTTACTTTTTGAGGCCAAATAAGGCCCTTACCGCACCTGCTCCTTTGTTGAGTAAATTGGTAAGTGGTTAGCGTTTACATATCAAAACTTCTTCGAAACTGTTTTAAGGCTATGAAGTTTCTATTCTTTATACAAAGAACCCTTTTAAAACTTGTTAAAGAAATTGCACTTTGTGGTTTTTGTCTCTTCTTGTAAGCTGTATTTTTGTCCCATCCTTTGGTTTTTTTTCCGATTTTTTGTATGCACATCGATAAATTTTCATCACATGCATACCTAAAATTTAACATCACTGAGTTTCGGCAATTTCTGATGTTTTTAAACGAATGTATTAGCTGACACTTTAGTTGATCAATTTAAACATTTAAAATTTAGGCATTGATTTTCAATTCGATCACTTCATTGCATCTCAGTTGAAAACTTAGTTTATAACAGAGAAACCAGTAAATAAAAAAAATTAATCAAAACATTAAATTCAAATTCAAAACCCTATCAAAAACATCAAAGACAATGTGGTTATGAAGCAGCTACTTGACGTCATTCTTGTAACACTTGTTGCCTTTGTACATACCTTCTATGGGATTTGATGCTTGAAGACGGCTTAGAGGGTATCTTGCAGCGTTGTCCCTTTTTACCATTGGGTCTTTTAGAATCAGCTAGCCGTACTTGGAAAACCGACTTTATTGAAACTTGCAATATCTAAATTTTACAAAATTTTGTATGAAAGTAAGGGGTCTCCCTCATGCATAGCTCTGTCCTTAGCTGAATTTTGGCTTTACTATTTAGATCCTTTCGGTTATTTTTTCTCTATCAGCTTTTAAACGTTTTTCGGTAAATGGACTTCCAAATGTTTTGGTTTGATCTGTACTGATGAAACATAAGTTGTCGAAATGCGCATATGCAGAAAATAAATTAACGGTCACTTCGGTATTTTGTTATTTATGATACTCAAGATCAACCTGTATTCCTTATTGTTGCCTTGTTGTCGCGAGAGAAGAGATGGGCTGTATATGTCTTACACTCCAGCCATCTGCACCTGCCTTTACTGGAACTTGCATCGAACTGGCTTATGCTGTTCCTTCGCAAGCCCATTCGAATAACAAAAGTTTTCCATACTCCGATCCCAAATCGTTCCGATGATAGATTTATACGATACCATGGTCAAAGCGTTCAAGCACTGGGTTTAATATGGCGTCGAGTGAGGCTAGCATTGTTTTATGGCAGTGATAGTGGCAACATGCTGCCTTATTAACTCGATTGATTAGTTTTGACCAGGTGTTGGGAGTACCATTATCTTTCAACCGATTATTCGGATCGGTTTCCGGTCCTGAAAAATAGCGGCCTCGCAGATGCATCACGTCAGGCACTCAGTTGATTAGACTGTTATTGAACTCGGCATCCGCGAACTGGATTTCCTAGCTCCACACACTGCACAGGTTCTAACCCTCCAACGTCGCCCGGCGCTGCTCATCGCTTTCAATAAGCATACCATATCCGTCTTCTTTCGGTCTAAGGCCTCCTCATCGGAAAATGGGAGTGTGGCAAGACAACGCTGCTGAACCTCCTCCTGCGCAGTTGATTCTTCGAGTTTGATCGCCTCGGTGTACTAAGGAAGTCACTCAACCGGTCCATCTACAAGCTACTGTAATGGAATAATGCTAACTTCATCTTTCTTTTCATAGCCTTACGGTTGCTTGACCAACGATCTCAAGAACACCAAAGCGGTCGGAAAGTATCGATTCAATTTGGACGTGTTCTATGTAGAATGTGTCGGTTCAAAAATTTTTTTCCCTGGAAAACCAAGCGAGGATGCTCAGGAACCTCGCCGCCCCACACTGCAACGCCACATTGCAACTAAGAGCACAAGTTGAATAAATGTGCATATTATCCACACACGCGAATATGGTTTCTTCTGTTGAAGATGTGGCGCGGAAATTTCTGTGCAATGTATTAATCATGATTATTTCAGAGGAAATATTTGCAATCATTTCTGAAGTCGGAAACCTTCACAGCCACGAGAGCCAAAGTGTAGTGTAAGCGCAATCCAATCAGTGTATACCAATGCCACCAAGGTGAAGAAAAAGGCGCATGACATCTCAAATCCTTGAAACCCTAAAGATACCACCTCAGTACGGTATGATGACAGAGGTACTAAGAGAAGAGCAGCTGTGCACGAGACATCTAAACCATTGAAAATCTTGAGCGCAACTACTAGTACAACATAAACAAGTATTGGGCTGCAGCAAGGCCGCCATCAAAACAACAAAAACGGAATCCACAAAAGCAAGCTCTGTTGAGCAATCTCTATGGCATCTTTTTTAGTATTCACGACTTTAAGCAGCGCCCTGAATGGCTAAACTGGTAAGCATCAACCTAGAGTTGAACTTTTTTCAAGCAGATTCGATCCACAAATACGAATCCGACCGCCAATGCCAAATTCGAGATCGTAGACGAATTCTTTCATCTCGTCGAGAACTGTTCCTTGAACAACGATCGATGGAAGCATCTACGCTGATCGGATGACACTCCCTCACATCAGTGTTATAAATGCGCCTCTTCCAAAGCATAAGCTACAGACTCTCAAGGCCAGCAGATCGAGCCCCTAAATGGACCAGGTGTTGCCGCAAACAGGCATTGAATGCTCACTTACCCTGGCGACGTCTTACATTCCAAAGACTCAGAAAATCGCGGTTAAATGATTCGACGACTGAAGCTGATGAAAATAACATCGTATTCGCAGCTAAACATTTTACATCATCAACAAATCGCCCAATATGGGTTGTTGTCTGGTTGTTGACTGAATACTAGGTTCAATCCGATGGCTTTAGTAAACTTGAGACGTACTACTCAGTCCATCCCAACATTCATGGAGAAAACAACTCACTTCGCTACTCCACCGACATCGGTCGCCACTGTTTCACCATCACTCATAGCACAAGGTCGTTTTTCATCGCTGACGTCAACTTAAAGATTCAGTGACAGATGCGGCAAAAAAGGCACAATGATAACAGTATCAGCACGGTCCCAGGGTTTGATCATAAAGTTTAAACTCACATGAGGTTTACGGCTACATGGAGGGAGTACACATCGTATGAGAATCTACAGTATCATGTTAATGAGCTACATTATCATGGTGATAGCCTTTAAAATGACAGTGCTAACCAATTCTCTCAAAAAGTCTATATCTACTGTCTGGAAAATTTTTTGGCCACTAAGGAAACAGATCTCATGGGCAGTCCAATTAACATGGGCAGAAAACCACCCAATTTCCACGTTATCCTTCCACCAGTCCCAGTCATACAACCGGGTTTTTCGGAGATTGGTCATATTTTAGCTGCTGATGGTAAGTAGCGCGATGTGGTCCCCTGTGAGTTTTGAATTATGTCAGGAAAATCCTTCTTGACCACCAACTGTAGTTTGTTTGCTTGAGTTCAAACAATGTTCTTGATAAGTTATGTATATTAATACTTCTCGAAGATTAAAGTGATTGGTAAGGTGTTCTCCGTGTAATGTCGATGGGTGACCATCTAAATAAGTGAGATAGGGTTGCATGAGATTGGCCGCTCTCGGTTTGACAGGTACTTACACTAGATACTAGAGGATCGGTTTCAGGGCAGAAAGTATTGATGGTGGACCGTTGGACGCCATCGATGTAACTCGATTCTGAGTTTTACTTGAAGCATGGTGGGTCCGTGTGCAGTGAAATCTAACGGCACATTTCCGTCTACGGTGGCTCTGGTCTGAATAACAAAATACTGAAGTTACAAAGAATTAAGAAATTAGTTTCTGCATATGCGCATTTCGATAACTGATCTTAGGATCCAGCAGTCCGTTTAAGATAATTCCCCTATTTGGAACGTATAAATGAATGATGAGGCGGATGCCAGCTGCATGGACTACATGAAAGAAGACCCCACCAAAGATATAGATGTATAGCACTTGATTTATTATGATCTAAATTATGTACAGAATTTTTACAGGTGCATCCAAAAAGTGGCAGAATAATCGGCGATGGGGCTAATGGAAGTAGTAGATCTGAGTATGAGGATTTACAACTGAAACGGGACTTTTGAATCGTGTTCACTCCTAAAACAGATGTATTTTTATACGTAAAAAATCAATACATCAAAACATCGAGAGGAAATCACTAATTAATGAAACTGGGTTGATTTACATGTAACCGATTTGTAGCACTTCGGGTTATTTTTTTTTTTCGTCAATTAAAATTTAGTTAAAGAATTGTCATATAAGAAAAATTATAAACGCGCTTCAATTTCATAAATTGTTTGTTTTTTATGTGGTATATATTTGTTTCAATAGATTTATAAATCCAGTTTTCTTTCTAACTGGTATCCGAGGCGAACCTATCCGCCTTCAATTACACGAGAGTTCCTATGTCAAAAGTCCCGTATCGGATAAGGTCTCCATTCTCCTGAGTGTATGTCCCATGAGCAGTCTTGTTGACCAATTATACCATGGGCTTTGCACTTCCTGGTATCAGTACTGTAACATCAATTCCTCTAGGTGCCCTAGCCTGCCTCTGTTCAAGCTTGGGATATTTGCGTTACTATCCCCAATTTTCCCCTCATTCGCATTGAAAGTACTCCTGCTTGGTTCCCGGGCTTTATTTCTCTTGCTAAATTTGATCCAAGTACACAGGACGAAGGCTACTAGAAAGGATTTTTTTTTGTTAAGCGTTTTACGAGCCCATACTATGACTGGCGGTTTGATTATTTAAAACGGAAACATACTTGTTATTAGTAATCACATGCAATTACTGAAAATTACAATGTCATGCAATATTCATCAGATAACTGCAAATATAAGGCACAAATGAAAAACAAAAGACACCGGACTCTGAACAGGCACTAGTAAAAGCTTTGGTAAACTTAAACCTTGCTTTTTCTATCTTCCAGGGTGAGAATCTTGCTTTTGCTAAACTTTTAACCCATTTTAACTACCTCCATGACTTTGTAGATGACACGTTTTTTGGAAAATCTTAACAGCTTTCTGGTTCAACTCCTGCATCCGTTTTCCTGGAATGAATCTTCGCTGATAAAGTCAACCCCTCTATCTTAGGAATGTCACAGAAACATTTAGCATTGAGTACAAATTTCGTGATTTACTTAGTATTCAATTGAAACAATGTCCATTTGCATTTCGTTGTCTGTGTTTGGGATGATATATGCAGGATTTGCTCCTGAAATATGGAAGTGTGGCAGAAATATTTTAACTACTGCTGTACACTTTATTGAAGAATAGATATATACGCTCAACGCTGTATCGAAGAATATTCTGAAGGCTATATTGAAGAATGTCCCCCAAGAATGGATTCATGCTGAAAGTTGATACATGATTAAGGCTTTATTGAACAATGGATACATGCTAAAGATTCTAATGAATAATGTTGTTTACAAGATGAAGGCTCTTCTGAGGAATGGATACATGCTGGAGGCTCTATTGAAGAATAGATATATACTTAAAGCTCTATTGATGAATGGATATATTGTTTGTCTCATATGCACTTACTCAATATCCTTTCATTGTTACTATGCTGAAGTTTCTTTTGAAGAATAGATAAATGCTTAAGGCTGTATTGAAGAATGGATACATGTTGTAGGCTCTATTGAAGAAAGGATACATGCTTATGGTTCTATCGAAGAATGAATACATACTGGATTTTTTATCGAAGAATGAGTACCCGCTGAAGGCTTTATTTTAAAGAATGGATGAGGGCTCTATATTTTGAAAATTAATGTCTCAAAAACTTACACATCAAGGGCATGCTTACTCACTTTAGAAATTGTCACTACAGAAGTTTCACGGTTGTCACCATGATTTGACAGACCGTTATAATGGTTCTATTTCACAGATGAGAATAGATCCAGAGTTTGTAACCGGACTGACAAACACTTCGACTGTGACATAAGCGGACTTTTCACTGGCAGAGTGACGGGTGCCACGCGTTGAGCAGATCATGCTTACCCTTCCGGAGCACCTGATGTTACCTCAGTTTTTGTAGGGGTTCACACAGCTAGTACTTTAGTTTTGTGGCTTTCTTGTTCATTTTTGTTTATTTGTTCTGTCTTTGCCATGCTGTCTTTATTCGTGCGGTAATTTTTTATTTTTGAAGCTGTACACAGAAAACAATGATGTTAGACAGCTACATACATGTAGCACAGAAATAGAAATCACAACATTCAAAACAAAGGCACTTACAGTGTGAACTCCAGTAAAACTGAGAGTGACATCAGGTGCCAAAAGGGTTAGCATGTCCTGCTCTGTTAATAGTCACATTGTAAGTCTAGAAAATGTCAAATCCGGGAAGTCGTGAATCTTTTCGGCAATGAGCAATCTTTGTTAAAGACCTTCCATACATCATTCCCGTAAAGTTTGGTTAAATTCAGAGAATTCAGAGAAGATGAAAATGTGATTTTCCCATAGGGTCCAATGTTGAACTATGTTCCGTACTGGCGGCCATGTTTTTATCGGATCGGAATGAAATGAGCAATTTTTGTAAAGGACTTTAAGTACACCATTCCTGTAAGGTTCGGTTGAATTTGCTTCAGATAAAAATGTGATTTTTCCGATAGGGTTCTGATAGTGTAGGTAATAGATATTGCTGAAATAAAAACATTCAGAGCCCCGCCTCTTAAAAATTTGGCAGGTGTTACTTATAATCTAGTTTATACATATTTCCGAAATTGTAGTAAAAATATTTTCTGGGTTTGGTTTCCAATGAAACTGAAATCTCTACTATCCATTAAAACCCATTTCAGATCACCATTCAAAAAAACTTTGGAAGGAGTTCCCCTAACAACCTAGGTCATAAACTTGCTGAAATTTAATCATTCCAAATCCTCTTTCCATTTTTTATAAATGGGCAGGGTTTCCTTTAAAAATTCCTGAAATCATAAAGTGCTTAAAAAACACGGCTAAAACTGGAATCAAATGCTTTTGAAATCCAAGTGGTGAAATGTTTGTTCTAATCAAAACAAATTCGAAATGTCTGCCAGGTAGCATCCCAAAAATAAATAGTCTATGATAGTTGCAACAAATCTAGCAAAATTGTAACTTTTTTTTTAATTCTGATATGTTATTTCTAAAGTCAATAATTTTATTTCCTCCCTAGGTTTAATTACCATCCCTTGTAAAATTATCACTTTTAATCATATCTTAGCATTAAATTAAAGACATTCCCAAAAAGGTATTGATGTAAATAATTGGAACTATTTGATTTCAAGAACAATTTGAAGCAAGAAAAATAACATTTCTGTATGAACAATAGAACTTTTGCAGGTATTTCATACTAAGGATGTCATTTAAGGCTTGGGTGCGTTTTCACATTTCACCACAGGGTGCTCACTGCTGGTGGCCATCTTGGATATAGTACGGACCTGTCTGATACCTTTTTTGGAAGGGAAAATCTAAGGACCAAAGTTTGATTTTAACTAGACTCCGAGTTTCTGAGATCTTTGAATGTCTTTTCCATGGGGTAAAATGTTAAAGCTTTGTTATTCGCTGGCGGCCATCTTGGATGAAGCACGGACATGCTGGATACAAAGTTTAAAGGACTATTATGACCAAGTTTGGTTCCAATTGATCTAGTGGATTCAGAGAATTTCTTTGAATGAAATGTTAAAGGCGGACGGACGACAAACGCCAAGAGATGGCAAAAGCTCATCCTGGTATGGTATATCCAGATGGCCTTGATGAATGATTAAAAGCGCTAGAGTGCTGTTTAGGCAGTTATCTTAGAAATAAGAAAAGATGTGAAACTTGATAATTAAAGAAATATCATTCCAATAGCTGCAACTCATCTAGATACACCCCATATACAATATATCAAGTGGTTACAGAAAAAACTCGGGAAACCAAAAAGTTAACAAACAGACAAAAAGAGGGCATACCATAATACGTCTGTCCTTTGACAGAGTTTAAAAATGTGCACTCAAGTCACAATGACGTCAATTACTAGAATTAACAATATAAACCAAAGAGTACATGTACATGTAAGTTGACTGACCAAAATAGGCAAAATAATTCAACAAAAGCAATGAACATGAACGGGCAAGCGTCTGTTTGTGTATCATGACATCAATAAATCCCTATACGATATCCCCAAAAAGCATGCAATGCTGTTTATACGTTTTACCCTCGATAGAGTGACCGGATTCTGCATGTATCCGCCTATTTAATGTCTACTCCGCCTTTATGACAATATCATCAACTCCAAGAATTTATCCATGATCATGGTCGCTGTGAAACGATTCGCAACAAAATAGGAAATTGGTGCACTTGATGAAAAATCAGCAAGCGACCAGTTCCCCACGTTCTAGCAAATCAAATCATGAATTATTCTTTCAGACATCTCCTCGTCGTAGTTCCTTCACAGGACCTTGTTAGACTAGTGTGAAGCTAGCCCACAATAACAGCCGACAATAACCGCTAGCCGACAATAAGCCAGCCCACAATAAGAAAGGATGCGTTCGGTCAATTTCTTGTAAATTTGTATCCAGATCAATAAAAATGATAAAAGAATTAAGATTTTAATTAAAATAATGGTAGATATATGTTCTATTGATTCTTAATTAAGCCAGCTGATATGGTGCTCTCTTGGAGGTCCGCGCTATGTCCCGTTCTATTTATACTTAGAATTTTATATCTGAAGGTGTTTCCTTTGCAATCGACAGGACAGATTCTTTAAAAAAAAATAATGTGGTGTTATTATGTAAAAAAAATTGGTTATTATGTACAAAATTACTGAGATTGATTTACCAAATTTTTACTTTAGTGTCGTCTAGCTGTCCAAATACAAAGTAAA
>MJUU01006918.1:0-10396 GCA_002080025.1 Modiolus philippinarum
TTTATGGTTGAATTTAAAATATTTTTGTTGTTTTTACTTTGGGCGATGTACATTTGCGCAAACGAAAAGTGGACGTTTGCGCAAACGATTTTTAGTTACCTTTTCTGTCAGTTTAAATATGTTTATTGATAGCACAATTATACTCCCTTGGGAGTTGATGGCAATACATAATTTACCTTTATAAACACGTGTTGAAATATATATCAAAGATTTTTTTTGAAAACTATTTTTGAACAACAGCCTATTAGCTACACAAAAATAAGATACCTCAATGATCAGTCTGTTATTCCTAGAATTGAAAAGGAAAAGGTTAAGTCTTTTGGAAACCTGTCTCAAATACAGCAATGATGAAATAACATGACTCCACTTCATTAATAGACAATTACAACCATGGATCACAAGTTCAAAGCTTAGTAGAACAATCTTGAAAATAGATTTTTAAACTGTAAATAGTTATATTAAAAATATTTAAAGTTAGTGCTTGATATTTTAGAGGGTCATTTGAGAGACTTAATAAATATTTACAAACTATGAACAATATCCTGCTCACAATCCCATTTCAATCTCCCCGTGTTGTGCACGGGGGAGGGGGCAACGGAGGAATTCCAACTAACGCCTACGGTAGAGGGTATATGAATAACAAAATATGCTGAATAAAGATTAACGCACTTAGTTAAAAATTGTTAAAAAGAAGTCAAGTTATCGATTGCGCAAATGTCAACTTTTCGTTTGCGCAAATGTCCTCTTTTCGTTTGCGCAGTTGTCCTCGTTTTTTTTTTTGCGCAAATGTCCATCGCCGTTTACTTTAACCCTGAATATAAAGATTGCCGAAATTGATCAAGCAAACCACTGTCCTAGAAAATTCATGTAATTTGTTTTTGTTTGTTTTTGTGTTTTCACTTACCTCATTTTTGATGGTATATAAGTTGTTATGATTGTCAAAGCACCTGGTTTGTTGTGGATCAGGAAGACAGATGTCCAATCATTTATGGTTGAATTTAAAATATTTTTGTTGTTTTTACTTTGGGCGATGGACATTTGCGCAAACGAAAAGTGGACGTTTGCGCAAACGATTTTTAGTTACCTTTTCTGTCAGTTTAAATATGTTTATTGATAGCACAATTATACTCCCTTGGGAGTTGATGGCAATACATAATTTACCTTTATAACACACGTGTTGAAATATATATCAAAGATTTTTTTTGAAAACTATTTTTGAACAACAGCCTATTAGCTACACAAAAATAAGATACCTCAATGATCAGTCTGTTATTCCTAGAATTGAAAAGGAAAAGGTTAAGTCCTTTGGAAACCTGTCTCAAATACAGCAATGATGAAATAACATGACTCCACTTCATTAATAGACAATTACAACCATGGATCACAAGTTCAAAGCTTAGTAGAACAATCTTGAAAATAGATTTTTAAACTGTAAATAGTTATATTAAAAATATTTAAAGTTAGTGCTTGATATTTTAGAGGGTCATTTGAGAGACTTAATAAATATTTACAAACTATGAACAATATCCTGCTCACAATCCCATTTCAATCTCCCCGTGTTGTGCACGGGGGAGGGGGCAACGGAGGAATTCCAACTAACGCCTACGGTAGAGGGTATATGAATAACAAAATATGCTGAATAAAGATTAACGCACTTGGTTAAAAATTGTTAAAAAGAAGTCAAGTTATCGATTGCGCAAATGTCAACTTTTCGTTTGCGCAAATGTCCTCTTTTCGTTTGCGCAGTGTCCTCGTTTTTTTTGCGCAAATGTCCATCGCCGTTTACTTTAACCCTTAATATAAAGATTGCCGAAATTGATCAAGCAAACCACTGTCCTTGAAAATTCATGTAATTTGTTTTTGTTTGTTTTTGTGTTTTCACTTACCTCATTTTTGATGGTATATAACGTTGTTATGATTGTCAAAGCACCTGGTTTGTTATGGATCAGGAAGACAGATGTCCAATCATTTATGGTTGAATTTAAAATATTTTTGTTGGTTTTACTTTGGGCGATGGACATTTGCGCAAACGAAAAGTGGACGTTTGCGCAAACGATTTTTAGTTACCTTTTCTGTCAGTTTAAATATGTTTATTGATAGCACAATTATACTCCTTTGGGAGTTGATGGCAATACATAATTTACCTTTATAACACACGTGTTGAAATATATATCAAAGATTTTTTTTGAAAACTATTTTTGAACAACAGCCTATTAGCTACACAAAAATAAGATACCTCAATGATCAGTCTGTTATTCCTAGAATTGAAAAGGAAAAGGTTAAGTCTTTTGGAAACCTGTCTCAAATACAGCAATGATGAAATAACATGACTCCACTTCATTAATAGACAATTACAACCATGGATCACAAGTTCAAAGCTTAGTAGAACAATCTTGAAAATAGATTTTTAAACTGTAAATAGTTATATTAAAAATATTTAAAGTTAGTGCTTGATATTTTAGAGGGTCATTTGAGAGACTTAATAAATATTTACAAACTATGAACAATATCCTGCTCACAATCCCATTTCAATCTCCCCGTGTTGTGCACGGGGGAGGGGGAAACGGAGGAATTCCAACTAACGCCTACGGTAGAGGGTATATGAATAACAAAATATGCTGAATAAAGATTAACGCACTTGGTTAAAAATTGTTAAAAAGAAGTCAAGTTATCGATTGCGCAAATGTCAACTTTTCGTTTGCGCAAATGTCCTCTTTTCGTTTGCGCAGTTGTCCTCGTTTTTTTTGCGCAAATGTCCATCGCCGTTTACTTTAACCCTTAATATAAAGATTGCCGAAATTGATCAAGCAAACCACTGTCCTAGAAAATTCATGTAATTTGTTTTTGTTTGTTTGTGTGTTTTCTTTTCTTTCTTTTTATATTTAATATCTTTTCTTTTTATAAAATATTTTTGTGTCTTTGTTTAGCCGATTTTGTTTTACAGTAATAATGAAGACTTTTTTTCTCTGACTTTCATATTTATTGCTATTATATTTGTATAGCATTTCAGGTCTACTTATAACATATGGTAGTTGCCACCTTGAAAGTAAAAGTGATGAAAATTTCATTAAATGTGTTCTGAAATAGTAGGACTTTATGAAAGGTTGACAATAATGATGAAAAAAAGGTTGATGCCCTTATTTTTGATGGGAAATGTTAATTTTCTAGGTTTTTCATAGGCTTTGCAGAGAAATTTCTCGTCTTTAAATCAAGTCTAATGTCAGTTTCTTGCAATTTTGTCCGAATTTCTTAATGGTACATGCTTTTTAGAATATATAAGGAAAAGTGGATGTTTGTGCGCAAAATATTTCACATGTTATGATATGGGAAAATACAAAGGATTCCGCATATCTGACCAAATAAAACAAATCAACGGTGGTAACTTCCATAAAATTAATGAAAAAGTTACTGATGCCGATTAGAAATGTGATCCAAATTCACGTTGCTCGTGCTTGATGGATGATTTTGATTTCAGTATTACTAATTTCCCTTTTTTTGACGGCGACGTTCCTCTAGCCCCATCGTACGGAGTTTATATTTCTCAACTGGTACGATTCGCACGCGTTTGTTCTACTCTTGACGACTTCAATGAATGTAACCTTACTATCACTTCAAAACTTTTGCAGCAAGGTTACAGATTTCATAAATTGTTATATACATTAAAAAAGTTTTATCGAAGATATGAACATTTGATATCTAAATATAATGTCACTCACAGACAGCTTATTACTAAGGGCATTTCCCATCCTCGATTTTTCGGAAATGTTGTTAAAAAATGCCAGAGACTGATTAGGAATCCAGAGAGACTGGGACGTAACTTGCATTCTTTATGCGATAGGGGATATCGACGGGATATTCTACACGTGTCCGTTAAATTAGCTTTGGGATCAAGTGACCTGAGGATTTTACACACATACTGGCTTCTCACTGATACTGCCGATGTCTACTGAAATACATGATGATCTTTTACCAAACCCACTGGGAGTTTTGAATTTGATTTTTCTTCCGTAATGCAACAGTGTTTTACCTGCAGACTAGGCTCCTTGAGCTAGTCGGCAGTTTAGCGGCGAGCACTCCTTGACCCATCTTTCAAAATTACGTTTTGTTCCCCCATTTTTCTTTTCTAGATTGTGGTCATGGAGTTAGTAGTCTACCTATATGGGTTTTATTCGTATGTTTATTATACTATAGGGAACACGGGACAGAGAAAGTGGAGGTTTGGGTACCCATAAACCGGTTTAACCCTACCGCTGGCTTTTGCTAGTGCCGGTACCAAGTCCGGCTGTCCCGAGTTCCTATCGTTGTTTACGTTTGTCTTTTGTATTTTTATTGTGGGTTTTTTCTTGTGCAGTTCCTATTTACTTTGTGGCATGTGGCTATTTTTTTCGGCCATTGTAGGGGTTTCCTGTTATCTTTTTTATTCTGTTTAGCTTTGTGGCGTTCTTAGTCACTTTTGTTTATTAGGTTTTACTTTTTCATTTCTCAATTTGGTTTTTTATTTGTTTTTTTCTCAGCATTTACAAATATTAAGGTGTGTTTTTTTCTTCAATTGCTCTGCACTGGAGATACATATGATTTCGAAAAAACAAAATACCGAAGTAATTGTGAATTTTGTTTCTGCATATGCGCTTTCGATAACTTACATTTCTTTAGTGCAGATAAAATCAAAACATTTGGAAGTCCATAAACCGAAATACGTGTAAAAACTGAAGGAGAACAAGGTGCCAATAAAATCTAAATAGAAAAGTCAAAATTAGCTAAGGACAGGGCTTGGCAAGAAGGAGATACTGCATAACCGAAATTCGTAGGAACGTCATTTTTTTTTGTATTACACTTGAATAGCCGGGATATTTATTTTATTTAAGAATTTCCCCAATCTTATATATTTTTTGTTTCAGTATTCGTTTTCAGTTTATTCAGTTGTTATTGTTTTAACCTACCTAAAACTGTCATATAAACAGACGCAGATGTGCTGAGTACTGGATTTCCAAAGTCGCTAGCTGTAACTAAGATTGTAACGCCTTCCTCAGATATATCTAGATCTGTTAAAGGCTTTTTCAATGTCAAATTTCCATGAATTGGATCAATTCGAAAACGTTCTAAAATTGATGCGTTATTGGCAGCGCTTAAACTGTATGCAACTAGACCGTTCCGGTCGGAATCCAAATCAGTTGCAAGCAGTTTTAGAAATGTACGTCCAACAGGATGGTCTATATATAAGGTAACATTATATGTTGCGTTTTCAAATACAGGTGCATTATCATTTATATCAATTACTGTAATAACAACAGTTGCAGAACCAGCAAACCTTCGAGGAAAGCCCCCATCAATAGCAGTAAGTCCGAAAGTCCAAATGGCCTTTTTCTCGTAATCTAATTCTTGACTTAGTTGTAACAGAAGTGACGATTTTTTGTCAAATACAACAGTAAATGGTACTGTCCCATTGATGGAATACGACTGCACTCCTAGTTTTCCATAATCGAGATCAATTGCACGATCATCAGAAATATTCATCGTTGTTTCAATATCTGCATCTTCTAGAATGTTTCGTGAAATAGGCGACCTTGGGAAATGTGGCATGTTATCATTATCATCCATAATATTCACAGCAACGGATATGGGTTTATATGTATTATTACGTTTTGTATCGTTGGCGTATACCAGGAGGTTAAGAATACAGGACTCCATACCAAGGCACATACTTTCTCTATCGATAACACTTGCAGTACTTATATCTCCACGGGTTTCACTTACAGAAAATAACTTCTCATATTCCTTGGTTGTTTGTTGAAAACTGTAAATCAAGTCATTTGAGGAGGCTGGACTTAAGTTTTCCACTGCAAAACTTTGAACACTCCCCACTAGGGATCCAATAGATTCATTTTCAAGAATAGTGACCGATATATCAGCACCGTCAACGAAAAAGACCATAAGTAAAGTACAAAAACTTACGACAGCCATCACTTCTGGTATGACTAAAAACCTGAAACATAATTACAATAAACAGATTTCAACACAGCGACCACGATTATTAATTACACTTTAAAGGAGAACGATTGTCAGAAATTTGGCAATTAGAATTTAATGCCTTTTGTTTTGAAGAACTTTGCTAACAACATGAGCAAACGAAAAAAAAAATGAAAATCCATGTAAGAATTTTTGAGATATGAAACGGCAAAATTTTTGCTGGAAACAATTCTCTCTAGAATTTTTCCTTCAATTTCCATTAGTTGTTTATATGCCTTAAAATATTCGAAAACATATTTGAAAGTTTACAGATTTTATACATTGTCTATTTTATGGATTTTAAAGTGACTCATGAACAAGAAAATATGTTAGATGTGTCAAAAAATAACCCTGTTTGAATGGATAAAACCCGACGATATCGAATGCTTTTGAAATCTAAAGCTCATAATCCCTTAACACCCTTGTTCGATTCACATACATTGACCCTTATGGGTGAAACTTTTCGACCCTCAGAAATAATGCCAGCAAATGATTATCCCTGCCAGCAAATGATTATCCCTGCCAGCAAATGTATAGACAAAGAACAAAAGACAATATTTTGGTTTATATGACATATGATTTCTTTCGGTCTACATAGTACTTCATGTACAAAATGATAAAAATAAAAATCATTGATATCGCCTTTAGTTATCAAGTAAAGAAATATAGAGGTTATACTACTTGAGGTGTTGTGTTACCCCACAAAAGTTGTCTACAATTGTTCGCGGCAAGGTTTTCCGTTTATAACCTGCCTACTGCCTGTATTCCCCTATACGCTGCCTTACTAAATTTTATGATGTTCAAAATTTTGAAGAATTCTTGACGTCTGCCTTCCATAAAATGCATTCAATAATATTTTTAAACATATTGTACGAATGAAATATATTTTTAGAGTTTTCAATATTTGAAAGATTGATTCATCACGCAAAATTCTTGTATTTTTGTTTTAACCCAAATTTCATCTTCTAACTTCAATAATTTTCTGTAGATAAGTAAGATGTACTAAAATTGTTACTAAATTGAAGCTTGTCGCATATGCTTTATAATGAAGGCAAGTTTGGTCATTTTACGCCATTTATGTGATCTGGCAATACAAAAAATGTACTCCTCTCCCTACAAAAAATTGCGAAAATGACTTTTCTAACTGTCAATTCCTTTCAGATAAATAAATCTCATCATTTGATCTAGTTTTTACTCCTAATTTATCAGTTTTGATACAATGTTGAAAAGTAAACCATCAAAGTTAATAAAATTTTGATTTTCGGTATAAAGTTTTTGAAAAATGGAAATTTTCGAAATTTTAAATATTTTCACAAATTTTACTTTCTGACTTTTGGATCGTTTAAATTTGAATATATAACTTATAAATGCCAATGTAATAATGATATATGATATGTTAGCTACAGATTGTGTGAAAAAAAAATTTAGTTTCAGATTTATTGTGGGTTCACAAATGCCAAACTTAGCACCCCTTCCCCTTGAATTCAGGCTCTAACGGTAAACAGATACCGTCTAATGTTAATTTTTGTTTGTATTTAACTATAACTGACATGAAAGATAACGATTTAAAAGTATATTTAAACATTTTCAGAGGTCTCTCTTTAATGCTTCTGCTCTATATTTGATGCAAAGTGGAATTTTACCTTCTTTCAGAATTTTAGCCGTTTTGGCCTAGAGATGTAAAAACTTCACGAATTTGCACAAATTTTGGCGCTAAAATTACATAATTTATATCGATACATCATTTTTTGCAAAGAAAGTAAAACGTTGGAATGTTTTGTACATATATATGTACAGACATGCATATTTTGGGGATTTTTAAGTTAAATTTTGTTGGGGTAGGGATAAAATTTTCGGTATTTAGAGTCACATTAAACACTCCTTGTTTTTCTAAACAGCGTTTTAAGATAACTAATGCAACTGTTACAACAATAAATGGGCATATCTGTAGATACATTTTCCAGATTTGCCACACATAACAATTAAAAAGTGAATTTTGGACAAATCTGAAATGCCGAAAATTCCCATTTTTAATCAATTTTGGACAAAGTATTGAGTTTTATCTGACAAGTAGGATTTTAAATAAGAAAAGCATGATAGAATTCAAGTAACATTGTTCTATGTAACGCAGATTTTGCGCGTTTTTGGTTATTTTATCCCAACATAGACAAAAAATTGACATTTATTGGGAAAATTTGTTGGGGTAGGAGTAAGATTTTCGGTATTTAGAGTCACAATATACACTCCTTACTTTTCTAAACAATGTTTTCATGCACCATATGTATCGCTTAGAACAATGAATTGGCATATCTGCAGATTTATCATACAGATTTGACATATATAAAGATTTAACAGTGAATTTTGTACAAATCTGAAATGTTAAAAATTCCCATTTTTTTGTCAATTTTGGACAACAATTGAGTTTTGGTGGACAAAAGACTGTTAAATTACCAAATCATGATACACTTGATGCAACATTGTCATTTACAAAACACATTTGGCGTGTTCTGGTTATTTTTATGGGAACATAGACAACAAATTGACAATTTTAGTATAAATTTGTTGGGAAAGGGATAAGTTTTATTGATGTATCAAAAATGGCCAATATTTGTAGTAGTTATAAGGCAAATATAATAAGCTTTCAACTGATACCTACTTCAAATGATATTAAGTTTACTGAAAAATAATATTAGGTAAAAGAAACACAAAACTTATTCAAAAAACGAAAATATTGAGATCGATTTATTTAGTCTATTTGGAAATAAAATTTGGTCATCAAAAATGTGTTAACATCATGTTAACATATTTAATATTCCAGANAAGAAATTGTAAAAATTTGGGTTTGTTGTAAAGCTCATACAATAAGCAATAATTTGATACATCGTTTTCATAACTGGGAAGCATTCGGGTAACATTTTGAAGCAACTGAAAGAAAAACTTGAATGAAAAAACAAATTTCCCCAAATTTCGGTAGGTGGGTCTAAAAATGGGCCCTGTTCCAACAGTGCGTGCAGGTTATGATCATCTTAACATCATGTTTTATTTTGAATAGGGGATGTTCGCGGACTAAAAAAATGATATTGCTTATATCAAAGATTTCTTGCTGCCTATTTAAATTGATTAAACATTGTATATTTAAGAAATGGTCAAAAGAAATATATAGGTCCATGCATGTAATTTTAGCGGAGATATATAATACATAAAAAAAAGACTTGCGGGAAATGGATTTCTCTTGAATTTTCTTTAATTTTAACTCGAAATTATTTATTTTGTTTTAAAGAAATAGAGTAAAAGCTGATAGAGAAAAAATTACCGAATAGGATATAAATGAAATGACAGAATTACATTGTATAGCTTAAGACAGATTTATGCACAATGGGAGATAATGCGTATAGTTTTAAACAATTTTTTCTAAAATTTTGGTATTGAAAGTTTCTAAAATAAAATCAGTTTCGAGTCAGCACCAATACTAACTACTGGGTTAGTTAATAGTTTAGGGGACTAACACTAGCAGAGGCATCAGCCTAGTGGCGATGAATAACAAAATACCGAAGAAACTGTAAACTTGAATTTCTACAAATGACCATTTGCACAACATATGCCTCTTCAGTGCAGATCAAATAAAAAAGTTGGAAGAAAAATTAAACAAAAAAGCGATAAAACTGATAAAATGTTAAAGTGTTGTATTGTTTAAGCAAAATTGCACGGGAAACATTCAAGACACCATTTAGATATAAGTTGCACAGATGTGGACATTACGACAACATGTCAATACAAGTTGTTCCTTCCGATTTTTACCAGAGGAACTTAGGCCTGTCTGTAATCCGTGTAGTTTTTATTTTAGAATCTACAAGTTTTAATCGGTCTTGCCATTTTTCGTAAGAATAGGATCTTATATTAGTATATTGCATATGACGATTCACAACCTGCTATTATAATACATTCAACAAGGGTATTTCCATAGAGTCCTACACGATTAGGTATTTAGACTTTTTTCGATATATCAAAATATTTTGTTTCACAAATTCCAATCGCTCATATAGAATATATTTATATGCTATCATATATCCAAAAGGAACGACTGTCTACATTTTTTCGGGAAAGTACTATTATAACGGGCACATCATTATTCAGAAAATTTGAGAGTTGGCTTCCTCTATATCTTCTCAATAAGTATTAAGCAAATTATTTTTGTGACATTTTTATATGAAAGCATAATGATTAGTTTGGAATGTTCTCACATAAATGCTTGGAAGTGAAGAATTTTTTTTACATGTTTTATCTTCAAGATGAAATTCATTAAATTAATGCTACTCAAAAGAACATTTCGATACTTTTAACGATGGAACAGTTAAGGTTAAGTTACAAAAAGTACAAATGATTTCGTGAA
>MJUU01006919.1:0-17249 GCA_002080025.1 Modiolus philippinarum
AAAATATACCTCTAATTTTCGTTATGAAGATATGGTGTATGCAACAACAAATGGCTTTTTAAAAACACCGTGTATAAAAGCCATAATTGGATTCTACACGTATCAGCATCAGAATCAAACTTTTACATCACACTTTCAAGCCAGATATCACAGAATACACAGGAATAGCCAAGAAATTGTGTTAATGGTAAAATTTAAACTTCAGTTGAAACAGTGTATGTGTAAGACCTGAAAATTACTGATAAATAGACTCAGCAGTTGTAAACTATAAATCAAGGTCATTTTTGTCAACAAGAGGCTCTCAAGAGCCTGTATCGCTCACCTGGACCATGGCCAACACAAAAGTCATTTCCAATAGGGTCCAATAAACTATGTTCCCTGCTGGAGGACACCTTGGATTGGATGAAGACATGCCAAATGCAAATTTGAAGGGGGCCACCAAAGGACTTTTGTGATCAAGTTTATTTCTAATGGGATTAGTGGTTTCAGAGACCTAATTCTTTTAATGGCATCCAATATAAACTATCTCAATGCTGGCAGCCATATTCGATGAGGTGTGGTCCTCCCGGATACCTTTATTGGAAGGTACCATCAATGTACCATTGCTTTCTAATTGGACAAGATGTTTCAGAAAGGATCTTTAAATGTACTTGAATGTGCTATCTATTTCAACCCATTTAAGACCACCTTTCAAAAATAATTTGGGCAGGGGTTTCCCTTATAATTTAGGTAATAATTATTGCCAAAATCAAAATATTACAAGCCCCTTTCAAAAAAAATTTGGGCAGGGGTTCTCCTTATCAACTAGTGTTTACATATTTCTGAAAACAAAACATGAAATTCAGCAGAATACTTTTTTCTAAAATTTCAATTTTCTTGTCAAGTTTCCATGGCAACTGAAAGCTCCACCATCCGTTACAACCCCTAACAGAACACCATTCCAAAAAAATTTGGACAGGGGTTTCCCTTATAATCAAGGTAATACATATTGCTGAAATTAAAACCTTCAGTCCCCCTTTTACAAATAAATTTGGGCAGGGGTTCCCCTTGTAATCTAGTTTATACATAGTGCTGAAATCACAAATAAATGGTCTAGCAGAATACTTTTTTTCTCTAAAATTTCAGTTCCCTGGTCTAGTTTACATTCCATTACAATCCATATCAGACCACAATTCAAATTAAAATTTGGACAGGGGTTACCATTAAGGGTCCAATGTTCAAACTATGTTCCCTGCTGGCAGCCATCTTGGATAATGTACGGCCCTGTCGGATAATTTATTTGAATGGGACCATCTAAGAACCATTATGGCCAAGTTTGGTGTAAATTGGACTAGTAGTTTCTGAGAAGAAGATCTTTGAATGTCTTTTCCATAGTGTCCAATTTTGCAACTATGTTCCCCGCTGGTGGCCATCTTGGATGAGGTACGGATCTGTCGGATATCTTTTTTTGGAAAGAACCACCTAAGGACCATTGTGACTAAGTTTAGTTCAAATTGGACTAATAGTTTCTGAGAAGAAGATCTTTGAATGTCTTTTCCCATAGGTCCAATGTTAAAACTATGTTCCCCACTGGCAGGCCATCTTGGATGAGGTACGGATCTGTCGGATACCTTTTTTTGGAAGGAACCATCTAAGGACCATTGTGACTAAGTTATGTTCTAATTAGACTAATAGTTCCTGAGAAGATCTTTGATGTCTTTTCCCATAGGGTCCAATGTTAAAACTATGTTCCCCGCTGGGGGCCATCTTGGTTGAAGAACGGATCTGTCAGATACCTTTTTTGGAAGGAACCATATAAGGACCATTGTGACTAAGTTTGGTTCTAATTGGACTAGTAGTTTCTGAGAAGAAAATCTTTGAATGTCTTTTCCATAGGGTCCAATGTTAAAACTATGTTCCCCGCTGGCAGCCACCTTGGATGAGGTACGGATCTGTCGGATACCTTTTTGGGAAGGAACCACCTAAGGACCATTGTGACTAAGTTTAGTTCAAATTGGACTAATAGTTTCTGAGAAGAATATCTTTGAATGTCTTTTCCCATAGGTCCAATGTTAAAACTATGTTCCCCGCTGGCAGGCCATCTTGGATGAGGTACGGACCTGTCGGATACCTCTTTTGGAGGAACCATCTTAGGACCATTGTGACTAAGCTTGGTTCTAATTGGACTAGTAGTTTCTGAGAAGAAGATCTTTGAATGTCTTTTCCCATAGGGTCCAATGTTAAAACTATGTTCCCCGCTGGCGGCCATCTTTGATGAGGTACGGATCTGTCAGATACCTTTTTTGGATGGGACCATCTAAGGACCATTTTGACTAAGTTTGGTTATAATTGGGCTGGTAGTTTCTGAGAAGAAGATCTTTGAATGTCTTTCCAATAAGGTCCAATGTTAAAACTATGTTCCCCCTGGCGGCCATCTTGGATGAGGTACGGATCTGTCGGATACCGTTTTTGATGGGACCATCTAAGGACCATTGTGACTAAGTTTGGTTATAATTGGGCTGGTAGTTTCTGAGAAGAAGATCTTTGAATGTCTTTTCCCATAGGGTCCAATGTTAAAACTATGTTCCCCGCTGGCGGCCATCTTGGATGAGGTACGGACCTGATGGATACAATTTTTATAGGGGACCACCCAAGGAATATTGTGCCTAAATTTGGTTCCAATTGGCCCAGTGGTTTCAGAGGAGAAGATCTTTGAATGAAAAGTTCACACCGGACGGACGGATGGACGAAGGATGCCAGCCGCCAGGTGATGGCAAAAGCTCACCCTGGCATAGCCTGGTGAGCTAAAAATGAAATCATTCTTTTAATATTCACTATTACATTAAACAGCAAATCAATCCTTGGGGATTTTCCCTTTTTGACACAAATTGTGTTATTTCAACAAAAATTTGACCAACAGCTTCATGGGTGACATTATGTGATGGTAGAGTTTAAAAGTTAAATTTAATTGTAGCAGTTCACCAGATTTGTATCCAAGGTTTGAATTTAATAGGGGTACAAATTTTCACCAAAAATGCAGTTTTACCCTAAAATTTATATCTTTCTGGTTTTAAAGGGCACATGCCCCTATCTTGCCTGTCTGTTTATCTCTCCTGAATTATGTCCATATTCCAGCAATGAGTTGTCAGTATTTTTAGCATCATGACATAGAGACCTAGATCTTTCCTCTCTGTACAGAAACCAGCAATGCTATACTTTTGATTCTATAATAGAAAAAAGAAGGGAAACGGGGAATGTGTCAAAGAGACAGCGACCCAAAGGGAAGTAACAACAACTCAAAGCCACCATAAGATCTTCAATGAACGGTGAGAAAACCCTACACCAAACGGCAGGTCGGAGCTGGCCCCTGAATAAAGAGTAATCAAGTTCAGCAAAATAAACATCATCCTAGACTCCTATAGACATAAAGTAAACTAACTAGAAAAAAGACAAGACACACAAAGGCTTAATAAATTTCCTGACTTAGGACAGGCGCAAACCTGCTGTGCCGGGGTTAAACTAGTTTTATTGGGCCCAAACCTTCCCCCTATAGCCAATGTGATAAATCAAAAAACAATCGTAACAACAGTAAAATTCAGTTGGCAACAGGACTGAGTCAATTGTGAAGAATGAAAGTGAAAGAACTAAATATATGGACATAAACATGAAATCACAAGAGACTACTAGCAGTTAACTGACATGCCAGCTCCAAACCCTCTACCAACTGACAAAGTAAGTTATGTACCCTCAGCATACAGCTTCCACCAAGATCCCTTCCTGTGAGGAGTTTAGCATAATGATTTCATGCATATACCAGAATACATAACCCGTGTCCATGCAATACAGATTTTAGAAATTTAGAATGTGTTTAGTTAAAATGCAAAGACCCTATCAAAAAATCAATGTTAATACCAAAGAAGGCTATACGTAATGACTTGACGACAATATCGTAATTATAACCCTTATGAATTAGACGATTTAAAGGTTTTATAAGTTTGTTAGGCGAGTTTAAGTATTTTTTACTCTTATGTAAACATTACCGCAAAATAAGGGATGTGAAATACCAGCTTTGATTAGATGTTTACAGGTTGCATTGTATTTATGAACTTAGTCTTTATATCGATGATAAAATTTAGTAAAGGTTTTAACTAGTTTATGATAATGAAAACCCTGATGTTATAGTTTTTCAGTTATGAAAAGATTCTGTTCATCAAAATCACAAACGTTAGTACATACTCGAGCAAATCAAACAAGTTGAGATATGTAAACACCATATGATGGCGCTAATCGAACATCGCCATCCAAAATGGATAATTAACTATGGGAAGAGAAAAATCATCCCTTTTATCATAAATTTTAGTATCTAATTTACCATTCGTTATATCAAAATTGATGTCTAAAAACGGACAATGATGATTGTTAGAATTGGCTTTATTCAAAGTAAGTTCTTTAGGGTAGATGTCCTTATAATACGTATTGAAGTAGTCATTATTTAAAGTTAAAATATCATCCAAATATCGGAAAGTGTTGTTAAACTTTTCAATTAAATGCTGTTTAGATGGGTTTTTGCTGATGTTGGACATAAACTGGGATTCGTAGCAGTACAAAAAGAGGTCCGCTATTTGGTACCCATAGGAATTCCTATGACCTGGCAATAAATACAGTTACTGAAACGAATGAATATATTGTCAAGTAAAAATTCAAGTGCTGAAATAATATCAAAACAAGTCCAATTAAATGAGTTCTTTTGTTTTGTACTAAAATGTGTTTTAAAGGAATTAGAACATATATATTCACAATCAGATTTTTTGAATGCCCACTGAATAAGACGTCTGAATTTTTCCTTTATAAGATTATGTGGTAAGGTAGTATAGAGGGTAGAGAAATAAAACTTTCAAGGGATTCAAAAGGGGCATTATAAGCACTCAATTTATGGAGAACTTCCAATGAATTTTTTACACTCCAAAAATGATTTACACCACTGTTTTCATATACTTTGTTACAGAAATTTATAACCAGGTTTTTAATAGCAGTCAAAGTATTAGCGAGTATAATAGAAACTTTAGTTGTAGAACAGTGACTAGATGACAAAATGAATCTAGATTTATATGGCATTTTGTGGAGTTTAGGAACCTAGTACATGGTTGGAACTGTTTTACTATCAGGTTTAGCCTGTTAAGATATGGCTGTTAGAAAATGTATGTTTGTAATTTCATTTTCCGTTAATTGGGTTAATTGAAAAGTATGTGAACTGGTAATTTCTTTTTGGAGTACTTCAATATAATGTTTACGACAAACTATGATGATGTTATTAGCAGCCTTATCAGCTGGGACAAAAACTAATTCCTTGCCAAATTCTTTAAGTTTCATTTGGATATGAGAAACGGCGGGTTTATTTTTGTTGTCACGCTTTTTTCCGATAGACTTGTTTTAATCAACTTAAACCCCCATTTTCCTCTACCTGATGAACTTCAACATGGACTCGATACTAAGATATAATTATGAAAGCAACTTTCCCACTCGAAAATGCCGTTATGGAATCATTATATGATATTTTCCAAAATTTATTGATACTCTTTACAGTTTTAATGTTAATCTGTAGTGCATACTTTTACATTAAAATCCATGGAAAATATAGACAATCCGTTAACAACCCTTGATTCAGTGTAAGAAGATCCTGAACATGGGCCTTCTGAAGAAGGCAATCAACCTTAGTTTATCTGTCTGGGATAAAAATATTAACCCCATCTCCCTTTTGTTTGCAGGAGACTATTTTGTATAAACTCCAGCAGCTCACTCACAAACTGAATAAAGTCCGAAGAACTTTATGTAAAGTTTGAAAGTGAGCTGCTGGAGTTTATACATACATAATTTCCTAAAAATCAGTGTTTAATCCTAATAATTCCTATTTTGTACGTTAAAAACTGTGTGATCCATGTTAACGACGTCTTTATTTGATGCACTTTATTTTTGTGGAGCGGATTAATGGTCAAACGGAAATATCGAAAAATATTTCCGTTTGCTATTCATGACATTGACCAATGAAAAGGAACGTTACAATTACATTTGGAATTATTATGAAATGAACACTCATTGAACAGAAATGAACAATGAATAATGCAAATAGAATTTCCAGTTTGTAAACATGAACATTGTCACATTTTTGCTTTAATGGCTTTAATTATTGTTCTGCTACAGAATACTAGAAATTTTTCAAAATCAAAAGAAAGCTTGCATTTATGATAAGGGCTATTCCAGTAAAAAATGTCTCCTGGGGGCAGAACGCACATGACATTTAGGGGCACCACCAACAGATTAAAATTTAAGATTAATGCATGTGTTGTATACAGTGTTTTGAAATTTTACCCCTACCAACAACATTTTAATTCCTTGGCGTTCTGCCCCCTGGAGACATTTTATTCTGGAATAGCCCTAAGAAATAAGATATCAAAAATTCAATGAAATTGCTAACGTCATTTTTGAATTAATGTGTAAAGAGTGTACAACATACAAATAGACTGACAACTGTATACATTATATGTTTGTTGAAGGAAGTATAAAAACTAACTATCCTTTTTATGAGGTCAATTAATGTAATTGGATGCTGCAATTACCAGTGGAATTTTTACAAACGGATGTTTTGAGGCATCCATAAGCCATTTACTATCACCAACAAATGTTCATAGGGTCTGTAAGTCTCATTTAATTATGAAACTTTCTACATAAATTGAAAGTTTGTGGCATTTAAAACAAAATTTAAATGTCATTAGGCCACAATAAAAAAAAATCCTAGATTCTCATCCAATTTTTGGCAAAATTTGGGGCAGGCTGGCAAATTTTATTTTATATTTTTTATCAAATTTTGTGAAAAATGCCGTCACATTAAAAGAAATTCACTCAAATTGACCAAAATTTTAAGTAAAATTTTTTGATGCGGGTGCAAAAATAAAGGCGGGTGGGGATGGATTATAGGATATTTTTTATTATTGCCTTATCTTCAAATGTCATCTTTTGGAGTGAAACGATTTTGAACTGAAATTTTATATTTAGTTTTCAAAGTCACTGTACAAATTTTATTGACCCTTTTGTTGCTTTTTGAGAAAAATCGTCAAAACACTTTTAGTATTAATTTTTTTGGTATGACCGCTCTAGCACAAACTGATAGTTCTTTGATCACGAAACAATCGTATTTGAAGCATATCACAATTATATATATTTTAGTACATAAAAGTTGTCAGGTTTTGCCATGACAATCTGGTTTCCATCCATACAATAACCAGTGATAAAGTTCCTTAAGCTGGCTGGTATCAGGATCTATAACAAAAAGATAAATAAAATTAAAACAAAAACTAGGATAATGACAAAGTCAAAAAAGGCCCCGCCCCTTGTGTGTCCAAATATTCCCTGCAGAAAAAAACATAAGTAACAAAATCCTAAGTTACTGAAAGTTAAGTTTCTGCATATGACCACTTTGACAACTTATGTCTCTTCAAAGCAGATTGAATCAAAACATTGAAAAAAAATCTGTGAAGGTAAATTCTTCCCCAAAAAATGTTTTATGAATTCCCTAAACTTTGAAAGGGGCTTCCTTTGATACTAAAATCTGTGAAGGTTATTTAAAGTCATCATACGACATAGAGCATGTTCTCAAAATATGCACTTTTTGGTATAAAAACTATGTTTTCCTCCAAAATTGTTTTCAGATTTTCCTCAAAATGGAAAGGGACCCTCCTTTAATCATGTCTAACACTATGTATAAAATTTTTGAAAATCTGTGTATATGATTTCAAGTTATCATGCAACATTGATCTAATTTTCAAAATATGCACTTTTTCATAAAAAAGTTTTTTCCCCAAATAAAATAAAAATATAAAAATATAAGTTGTGAGACAGCTTAATGTCATATAAATCAGACAGAATAAAAAGGTATGTATAGCTGTCATGCATGGAGAACAACAAAAAATAAAAATATGAATTAATTCCCCAAAATTGTTTTACAATTTTTCTCAAAAATGAAAGGGAGCTACCTTTGGTCAAGTCCAAGCATGAGTATCAAAATGATTAAAACCCCTGAAGGCAGTCTCAAGTTATCATACGAAATAGTGCTAATTATGCATTTTTTCATATAAAAACCAAGTTTTTCCCAAAAATTATTTTCAGATTTTTCTCAGAAACAAAAGGAAGCTTCCTTTGGTTATGTCCATCTTTGAGTAAAAAGGTCATAAAGATCCATGCAGGCAATCTTGAGATACAGTACAACATAGACTTAATTCTCAAAATATGCATTGTCCATATAAAAACTAAGATTTAGTTTTTACACAAAAATTGGTTTGCAAGTTTCCTCAAAAATCAAAAAGGACTTTCCTTTGATGATCTTCAGCACTGTGTATAATAAAAATAAAAATAGTAATGGTGCATGACATGATACCCTGCCACCTTTCAAAAAATTTCAAAGTTAAAAGGGGCATAACTCCAAAACCCTATGTACCGCTGAACCAAAAATTACACTTGGCCTGTGTTTTGTAGTAAACAATTTACATACCAAGTTTGAAGAAGGTATGGTATTTCATTCACAAATTATCAGTCGGAAACCCTTAACCAAAATTTCAAAGTTTCAAGGTCATAACTCCAGAACCCCTTGGACCACTGGGCCAAAAATCGAACTTTGTCTGTGACTTATAGTAAACAACTTAAATACCAAGTTTGAAGACCTTATGTTATTTTGTTCAAAAGTTATCAGCCCGAAACCCTTAAATTCGCAAAATTTCAAAATTCCAAGGGGCATAACTCATGAACCCCTTGGACCACTGCACCCAAAATCAAACTTGACCTGAGTTTCGTGGTAAGCAACTTTCATACCAAGTTTGAAGACCTTATGTTATTTCATTCACAATTTATCAGTTGGAAACCTTCAGGGGACGGACGGACAGACACAGGACTTCAGGTATCACATAATACCTCGTCACTATGTGTGACGGGGTATAAAAATCTCAGAAAGGCATTTATCATGCAACATAGAGCTAATTCTCAAAATATGCATTTTTTCAAATAAAAACAATGTATTCACTCAAAAACTGTTTTCCAATTTTTCCTCAAAAAAGGGAGCTTCCTTTAATCAAGTTCAACTTTGAGTAAAAAAATCATAAAGATCAGTGAAAGCAATCTCAAGTTATCATGTGAGATAGAGCTAATTTTCAAATTATGCATTTTTTCATATAAAAATTAAGTTTTCATCCAAAAACTGTTTTCCTATTTTTCTCAAAAACTAAAAGGAGCTTCCTTTGGTCAAGTCCAACTATGACTTAAAAAAATCATAGAGATCCGTGCAGACAATCTTGAAGTATCGAATGACATAGAAAATGCTGATGGACGGACAGGCTGATTACTATAGGGTGCCGCAATATTGCGGGCCCTTATTAGTATCAGCAGGGGATCCAACCTAATTGGTTAGAGAAGTCCTAATTCGTTTGTGCATGAGTTAAAGTTACTAAGAACATTTCAATTGATACAAATGTTACCTTTGGGCAATGACTTAGTAAATTCACCCTTTTCAGTCAATATTAGTTCAAACAAGAAGTGTGTTTTTGATACAAAAACGAATGTCTAACCCCACCACCACCCCCACCCCTTGTTACCTAATGTTCTTTCAGTGATTAAACACAAGTAAGTTTTCTGATGATAGATGTAGGAGAATTGGAGTTACAAACTTAATTTTGCAAAATTCTTAGTCAAAAAGGGGCATAACTCCCATAAAAATTACCCCATCAATCCGGCGAGATGATATGCACAACTAGGCATGATGGTAATCAATCCTGTGGAGTTTGGTTAAAATCCGATGAAAGCTGTAGGAGAACTGGCGTCCACAAACTAAGTTTTGCGAAATTCTAAGTCAAAAGGGGGCATAACTCCCACAAAAATTAGCCAATCAATCCGGCAAGACGATATGCACAACAGAGCATAATGGTCAACAATCCTGTGAAGTTTGGTTAAAATCCGATGAAAGATGTAGGAGAATTGGTGTCCACAAACTTTGTGACGGATGGATGGACTGACCGAAGGACGGACGGACAACAGATGGAAAAGACAAAAACAATATGTCTTCCCCTTCAGAGGGGGGAGACATAAATACATAAGATTTAGAAAACTATTGAAAAAAATCTAAATGGCAACAGGGTGCACAAGCTGAGTTGCAACTTCAAATATTATGTGACCAAGTTAATGTGAAGACCCGAATATTTCTATAATTGTCTATTTATTTTCTTTCTACCTAATATCCAAAATTCTAAGAATTCAAGAAGGTCTATTTTCTAGTTTCATGTCTTGACATTTCAATATATAAATCTGTTTTCGGTCACTGTGAACTTCTCTGACCTTGACCTACTTTCTCCAAAATGAATAGGGTCCCTCTCCTCCTGGTATCCAACAACATATCCAAGTTTCATTTCAATCAGATGTAAACTTTTTGAGTTATCATCCAGAACCAAATTTCCTGAAATTTTTAGTCTATTTTCGGTCACCGTGACCTTGATCTTTGACCTACTTTCTCCAAAATCAATAGGGTTTCTCCCCTCCTGGTATCCAACAATATATATCCAAGTTTCATTTCAATAGGGTGTAAACTTTTTGAGTTATCATCCGGAAACCAAATTTTTCTCAACTTTTCAGTCTATTTTCAGTCAGTGTGACCTTGACCTATGACCTACTTCCTCCAAAATCAATAAGCTTCCTCCCCTCCTGGTATCCAACAACATATCCAAGTTTCATTTCAATTGGATGTAAACTTTTTGAGTTATCATCCGGAAACCAAATTTTTCTCAAAATTTCAGTCTATTTTCGGTCACCGTGACCTTGATCTTTGACCTACTTCCTCCAAAATCAATAGGGTTCCTTCCCTCGTAATACCCAACAACATATCCAAGTTTCATTTCAATTGGATGTAAACTTTTTGAGTCATCATCCAGAAACCAAATTTTTCTCAAAATTTCAGTCTATTTTCGGTCATTGTGACCTTGACCTTTGACCTACTTTCTCCAATATCAATAGGGTTCCTCAACTCATAGTATCCAACAACATTCCAAGTTTCATTTCAATTGGATGTAAACATTTTGAGTTATCATCCGTAAACCAAATTTTTCTAAAAATTTCAGTCTTTTTTCCGTCACTGTGACCTTGATCTTTGACCTACTTTCTCCAAATCAATAGGCTTCCTCCCCTCCTGGTACCCAACAATATATCCAAGTTTCATTTCAATTGAATGTAAACTTTTTGAGTTATCATCCGGAAACTAATGTTTGACGCCTGCCCACCCTGCACGCACGCACGCACGCCCGCCCGCAACAATAAACCAATAGCCGAGTTCAACTTAGTAGCAACTCAGCTAAAAAACATCAACAACCTACATTTTAAAATTCAGTGATATTTTCAAAACGGTTTTTCTTCAATAACTTTTGAAATCTTTAATAGCTTAAACAAGTATTGAATGGAAAAGATTCAATTATATCATCATTGCAGAAAGTTTTTATCAACTAAATAACCCAAGTTGATACAGAAATGATTTTGCTCTTACCAATTAGGGCTTCTCCAACCAATTAGGTTGGACCCCCTGATGGGGATCTACAATAATGTATGAATAGTTACATACTTAAATAGACAATTACCAAGGAGAAAATGTCATATGAACCCTTTTGACCCTAAAATATAAAGTTGAACAAGATGCAAACTTAAATACCCCTCTTGGTCAAAAATAGTAAGTTATTCCTTCAAAAATTGTAATTTGAGATGAGCAAAAGGCTCTCAAGAGCCTGTATTGCTCACCTGGGTCATGGCTGACACAATAAGTCAAAATAATCACAACCTTTAAGGTTCTCATTTTCAAATTTGTTTATTGACTGTTAAGGGTCTCATTTTGAAGTTTGCTAATGTTATATGATCCAAAATTAAATGTTCCCTACTGGCAGCTATTTTTGATGGTAGGAAGACCAACTGTCACCTTTCTTGAAGAAGACCATGTAAGGATCATTGTGCCTCACTTTGGTTCCAATTGGCATAGTATTTTCAGAGGAGATCTTTAAATGATTTCCCATGGGGTCCAAGGTTATACAATGTTCCCCGCTGACTGCCATCTTGGATGCTATGCAGACATGCCAGACACATTTTATGAAGGGGACCAAGTAAGGACCATTGTGACTAAGTGAGATTCCAATTGGCCATGTACTTTCAGAGGAGAAGATCTTTGAATATGTTTCCCAATAGGGTCCAATGTTAAAAACACATTCCCTCCTGGCGGCCATCTAGGATATGATGTGGACTTGCTGAACACATTTTTTAAAAGGGGCCACCTAAGGACCATTGTGACTAAGTTTGGTTCCAATTGGTCCAGTATTTTCAGAGGAAAAGATTTTTGCAATATTGTCCAATTTTGGACAAAGTTCCCTGCTGGCGGCCATACTGGATGACGTGCAGACTTGCCGGACAAAATTTTTAAAGGGGACCACCGAAGGACTATTGTGACCAAGTTTGGTTCCAATTGGCGCAGTGGTTTCAGAGAAGATCTTTGAATGCTTTCCAATAGGGTCCAATGTTAAACCGCATTCCTTGCTGGCAGCCATCTTGGATATGATACGGAAAGGGGCCACCTGAGGACCATTGTGCCCAAGTTTGGTTCCAATTAGCCCAGCGGTTTCAGAGAAGAAGATGTTTGAATGAAAAGTTTATGATGGACGGACCACTGACACAGTGATGGCAAGATCACCATGGCATAACCATGCAGTCATTTATCAAGTTATGCAGGCATTGAATTAAGATACTTCTTCGGTATTTATTTGAGAGTGATATTTGCATGTGGGCAAACAAACATTCTACCATGACACAATAATACAATTATATACAATTATTATTAAATTGTGAAATAAGTATAGTTTATGAAAGTATTTTTGCAAAAAAATGTAAAAATTTTATAAAAACACTTTTTTGCTCTTGATTATGTAACAAATAAATTATTTTTAATAAAGTGATAGCAGGGAATTTTTCTAAAACTTAAAAGAGAAAAATAAACCAAAGAAGATTTGAAAACAGAATTTAAAGGGAAATAACCCATAACCATATGGCATTGAAAATTTTTTTTTAGGGGTGAAAAAGAGTCTATAACTACAACACAGGCAGTTGGATTTTCTTCAAAATTTAACAGTATGTAGATCTTGATATGCTGAACATTTTTGCAATTTACACTTCGTCTCTATCTGTTACAGGTTTTGAAATAAAAAATATAAAATGCCTTAATTTTGAAAATTTTACAGAAAAAGGGTTGTAACTCTGAGATGGGTTTTCCTATTGTCTTCAGAATTGCAGGGGAGATAGATCTCGTCATTCTGAACAATTTTACTCCTGACACATTTTTGATATCTGCAACGATTTTTGAGTTATTTGCCAAAAACAGCAATTTACCCCTATGTTCTATTTTTAGTAACAGTGGCCATGTTATTTGGTCCTCGAACTAACCGAACACATTTTTTAAACTACATACTCTGGTTATGACCCAGGCCAAGTTTGGATTAAATTGGCCCAGTGGTTTCAGAGGAGAAGATTTTTTAAAAAAAGTTTACGACGGACGGACGACGGACACCAAGTGATGGCAAAAGCTCACCCTGGCATAGCCAGGTGAGCTAAAAATAGTATTGAAGGCACTTTTTATTGTCATAAATTGCAATTTTAGCATAGAAACTAAACTTACAGTGAATGGCACATTATGTAGTCACACCATAGTCAATACTGACACAAAGAATACCCTTTCCTAGATTGAAAACTAGAATTTAGGTCTTAAAGACCATTTTATTACCATAATTGCTGATTTCAACTAAAACTAGACATCAGTGAGATGGTATTCATATCTGTGGGCCAAGCTCCAAGTATGACCTAGAGGTCAATGGTCAAAGGTCACTAACCAAGGTACGCAACACGTCATCTTGATGTGATCTATCTACATGACAAATATCAAAAGCCTATCTAAAAAGAGAAAATATGACTTGGTCATTGAAAAAGCATGAATGTGACCCTGAGGTTGAAGGTCAAGGTCAGAGGTCACCAACCAAGGTACACAACACGTCCTCTTGAGGTTATCTATCTACATGCCAAATATCAAATGCCTTTCTCAGATGAGACAAAAAGTTATAGCCTGGACACGACTTTGTCATTGAAAAAGCATGAATGTGACCCTGAGGTCAAAGGTCAAGGTCAAATGTCACCAACCAAGGTACGCGACACATTGCCTTGAGGTTATCTATCCACATACCAAATATCAAAAGCCCATCTCAAAAGGAAAAAAAGTTATAGCTCGGACACGATCGTTTCGGACGAACGGACGGACAGACAGACAGACATATGGAAGGACGGATGGGCAGACTGATTACTATAGGGCGTCCGCCACTATGTGGCGGGGCCCTAATAATGGAACTGACATGAAATTCCAGGTGGGAATTGAACATTTTCTGGAAATACAGCATACTAACCAAATGGTAAGGAAATGGTAAACCATTGTAAGGGCATAAAATGACTGAAAATAGTATTGTATCTGCAGGGTATTAATTTCCTATCATAGAATTCTGTGAATTTTTTTGTGTAGAAACATAATTGTATTGTTGTTCAATATATAAAATAAAATTTGGGGGTCACTGTGCATTTAAGCGCAAAAACTGAAATTAAAATTTTAACGATTTTACATTGAAATGATAGGGAAATGACTACATAAGGGGATAACTTTAAAAATATATTATAGATTTTGTTCATACTTTGCGAGTGTTTTAAACTCATTATATTGTTTAAATATTAAAAATAGAAATTAGGGTTCACAGTTGAAATTAGAGAGATAAATTGTGAAACTTTAATATCTCTAGTGATATCCACATAATTCTAATAATCAAATTATCTCCCTTGCGTAATTTCTGTGATCTGTAAATCCACCAACAGATTTACAGCTCATTTGTTTTAGTTCACTTTTTTGTAATGAAAATGTTGTAAAAGGGATAAGGAATAAAAATTTTAGATACTTTGGAACTTTCTTTGAATTTTTAATAATTATTTTGTTAAATTTCTAAATGTATGAAACCTGAATGAACAAGTTTGTGACAAAAATGGCAGAATAATACCACGGAGACACCTTAAGCTTAATTCTTAAGGGTAGGCAATTCTGAAGATGCTTTTATGCATGTTCAAATTTAATGCAAGGATTGACACTGATGATTATAAAACAAAGACAAGAAAGTAGGCCAAGAAAATGTGACACTACCTGCCTGCATCAAAACCCATAAACATTTTAAAAAGTGGGCAGGTATATATTTGTATAGATTACTGTTTTGGCTATGTAAATAAGAAGCACATCTTCAATACCGACCTGTAATATTTAACTTTGCTAACAGTTCATGTGTTTTGTCCATTTTATCCATGACTTCTATGAGGTTTGTTGACTCGACCCTCGGTAAACTGATGTTATAATATATGTATATCTTGTTGTTAAATGTAGCATAAACAAAACACGGGACATTGTCTGTTCTGTTTACAGCATATTGGCCTGGAAATCAATAAAAGAAATAAAAAGAAATCTTACTAGAAGTGTGTTTTTGATACAAAAACGAATGTCTCCCCCCCTGTAATGTTTTTGAGTGATAAAACACAAGTAAGTTTTATGTTTCCACTGGTTGGCCGATCATTCCAGATAGACAATATGCACAACTAAACATTATGGTCAACAATCCTGTGAAGTATAGATGAAATCCTTTGAAAGATGTAGGAGAATTAGCGTCCACAAACTCAATTTTGCAAAATTCCAAGTCAAAAAGGGGCATAACTCCAGCAAAAATTAGCTGATAAATCCGGCGAGACGATATGCACAACTACGCATGATGGTCAACAATCCTGTGAAGTTTGGTTGAAATCAGATCAAAGATGTAGGAGAATTGGAGTCCACAAACTAAATATTGCAAAATTCTATGTCAAAAAGGGGCATAACTCCAGAAAAAATTAGCCGATCCATCCGCGAGACGATATGCACAACTATGCATGATGGTCAACAATCCTGTGAAGTTTGGTTGAAATCGGATCGAAGATGTAGGAGAATTGGCGTTCACAAACTAAATTTCGCAAAAGTCAAAAAGGGGCATAACTCCAGCAAAAATTAGCTGATCAATCCGGCAAGACAAAATGCTCAACTAGGCATGATGGTCAACAATCCTGTGAAGTTTGGTTGAAATCGGATCAAAGATGTAGGAGAATTGGCGTCCACAAACAAAATTTCGCAAAATTCTAAGTCAAAAAGGGACATAACTCACCAAAAATTAGCCGATCGATCCGGTGAGACGATATGCACAACTAGGCATGATTGTCAACAATCCTGTGAAGTTTGGTTGAAATCGGATCAAAGATGTAGGAGAATTGGCATCCTCAAACTAAATTTCGCAAAATTCAAAGTCAAAAAGGGGCATAACTCCAGCAAAAGTTAGCCGATCAATTCGGCAAGACGATATGCACAACTAGGCATGATGGTAAAGAATCCTGTGCAGTTTGGTTAAAATCCGATGAAAGATGTAAGAGAATTGGCGTCCACAAACTTTGTGACGGACGGACTGACGGACGGACTGACGGACGGACGGACGACAGACGGAAAAGACAAAAACAATATGTCTCCCCCTTAAGAGGGGGGAGACATAATTCGCATGATAGACAGCCAATGAATACACAAGTTCTGTCTTTTTATATTTCTGTATTTCATTCTATGTTTTTTAATGTTCAAGCATGGAATATGCTTTCTCTTTTCCTGTGAAATTTGTGAATTTTATGTTCTAAATGTATACACACCCTCTTTAGCCATCCCATATAAAAGTTCAAGTTTGTAAATGTTTGTAAACTGTTTTATTTTTTGAAATGGAATCCTCATGTCATTGATTTAACAAGAGCTGTCGCATAATGGCAGCCAAAGATACCCCCCGCTCATTGAACCCTGAATCGATATGGTAAGTACAAAATTAAGTTGGTGTGGACACAATACAGGTGCGGACACAGTACAAGTGTGGACACAATGATATAATCTTCAAGAAAAAACTTTTCACAAGGGTTCCAATGAAAACACTCTGTCTAAATCAGACAAATATAAAATTCACCCTTTTCAGTCTATTTGACATTTTACACATCTACAAATAGTGTTCTTCCTTTGTCTAAACAAGAAAAAACTTTTCACAAGGGTTCCAATGAAAACACTCTGTCTAAATCAGACAAATATAAAA